>SJYO01048061.1:23136980-23397790 GCA_006410555.1 Capra ibex | reverse complement strand
GTGAGAGGAGAAAGTGAAAGTAGTTCTCCGAAAAATCAAGGAGAAGTGAAAGACGGTATTCCCACCACAGTAGACGTATAGACTCCAATAACTATAGAGAGGGCCGTTAGAACTGAGGTCGAACACGAAGAAGGTCAGGTCGTAAAGAGTGTTACATGAGACGTATATTCAATTTATTCGTCCCACTGTTATATTTCGGAACTGCATGAGGAAAAGGATAAACCTTGGTCAGACAAAAAGGTACAGGTCAAGATTGACAACGAAGGACTGGACGTATGTCCAAAGAGTTTTCCGTCCAGTCCACCAGACCATAAGGGTAGAGAAGGTCTTAAAAGGTGTTAAATAACACTAGGTGTGTTAGTTTCCGAAACCGTATCAGTTATTTCGTCTTTATCTATAAAAAGACCTTGAGAGAACGAAAAAGCTACTAGGTCGCCTACAACCGTTAAACTAGGGACCAAGGAGACGGAAAAGATTTTGGTCGAATTTGTGTAATGAGTCGGTAATTTTTCTTGTGTAAACTTAGTCAAGATTACTCCACCTACTTTGACCTCGGATAATATGTCTCACTTCATTCGGTCTTTCTTTTTGTGGTTATGTCATATGATTGCGTATATATACCTTAAATCTTTCTATCATTGCTATTGGGACATACGCTCTGTCGTCTTCTCTGTGTCTACATATCTTATCAGAAAACCTGAGACACCCTCTCCCTCTCCACTCTACTAAACCCTCTTACCGTAACTTTGTACATATTATAGTATATTCTTTGATTAACGGTCAGGTCCAATCTACGTCCTATGTCTTACAAACCCCGACCACTTGACCCTACTGAGTCTCCCTACCATACCCCTCCTTCCACCCCCCCCCCCAAGCCCTACCCCTTGTGCACATGTGGGCATCGCCTAAGTACAACTACATACCGTTTTAGTTATGTTATAACATTTGATTAATCGGAGGTTATTTTTATTTATTTAAATTTAAAAATTTTTCTCTATAGTTTATCCGTTAATTCTTTACTATCACAGTTCGAAATCGTTTTTGTATCTCCTGTATCAAAGTATTTTCAGACCATTTTAAAATATAGGCATGTAAGAAACACCGGTCGTTGAATATTATGAATAGTTGACGGAACTTTCAGATACATGGGAATTGAACTTTATAAAGTGAAGATCTTGAAATAGAATTGTTTATAATTGAAAACGTTTTAAGCTTTGATATTGTCGTATTGTCTTCAAGGTTTTTATTCGATTCATTTATTTTTATACTTTAAATAATTGTATTTAATGTCCTGTTGGAACGTCAATTTATGATTCATTGGTAATCTAACCCCTTCGTAGAATAAAGATTATTTTGAACTGAACTTTTTCGTTTAATATTTAACATATTTTTCCATTTTATAATAGACGTATGTTGTTCATAATTTCTTGCATGCTAGAGACTCTTAAATTTGTAATAGAAGTCCATTATTCGTATGTTTCCCGAATAAAAGAGGAAACAAACAGACATTGAACATCAAAAATTTCACTTGAACACGATGGCAATATTATTTTTTTCAAAGACAAAACAAAATAAAATTCTTCCTTTTAGACTATGAGATTCACGTTTACACTCTCCGACAGAATGAAACTAGAGACAGACACTATATTTTCCAAAAAAAAAGTTAGACCTTTTCCTTTGGAAGTCGCAAACCCTGACAGAGGAATTGTCTGTAGGAAAGTTCCTGTATTTGATCGTCGACGAGTCTCCCAAATAGTCTGAGGTGTCCTCCGACTCTAAAAGAGGTACATAGAGGAACATAAACCTTCAGGGACACTTCGGTAAATATAGACTTTGAGGTTTTGGGTCTCAAGACTTTAGAAGGGTTAAACACGAGACACTTGATCCCGTATTTAAAAGGAATGGGTATCTACTATACGATTATTCTACTCTCTTACTTTCCTATCTTCTGGAAAGTTTCCTTTTTCTTTCGATGGAACTACACACAAGTCGAGGACTCTACACACAAGTATCAGTACAGTGTGGTCTAAGGGGTGGTTTCGGTACAGACCAGTACCTAGGTAGTAGAAACAAGTCAGACTTTCCAGAAAGGATTGAAGAATCGGATCTTATAAAATGAGGTAGAGCTTTTGGAATAGGTTTGTTAGAGAGAAAATCCGTGACGAACGAGGTACAGGGACATGACACAGGGAGTAATAAAGGTCTCCCGTCTTTGAGGAAAGATACTCACCGATGTCGTGAAAAAAGTGTGACGACAATGTCTCACTCAGTCTTCCACTAGACTGTCATCGAACGGTAACATAAAGAGGAACGGGGTGAGTGAGTAGATAAGGGTATGACCCTTGAAAATGGTCCTTTCCTCGTCACTGGGGCACCTGACATCGAGTGGTCCGAGGAGGCGGGTACCCTAAGAAGTCCGTTCTCATGACCTCACCCAACGGTAAAGGAAGAGGTCCCCTAGAAGGGGTGGGTCCCTAACTTGGGTCTAGAGGACATAACGTCCGTCTGCGAAATGGAAGACTCGATGATCCCTTCGTGGATACGATAGATTACCATAATAGTTTAGTAAGTTTTCCGTACCTCATAATGTGAAGTGTTACCTCCTTCATCTGAGAGTTTCATCGTGTCGACGACGATACCGACCTAACACAGAAGGGGTGGGTTTAAGTATACAACTTCAGAATGGGGTTGGTGGTGTGACACACCATATCATAAACTTCTACACCTGAAACCCTCTATTAAGCAAAATCTACTCCGGTACACCCACCCCAGAAGTACTACCTTAACCGCGGGAACATTCCTCTCTGTGGTCTTTCTCATGAAAGAGAGAGGAGAAACACACGTGTCATTCTTCCACCGACAGACGTTCGGTCATTCTCTCAAGAGTGGTCTGGGACTGGTACGACCCCGAGATCAGAGACTTGAGTCTGAAGATCGGGGGTTTCGACACTCTTTTATGGAAAGACAAATTCGGTGGGTTAGATATCATAAAACAGTGACGTCAGGTGCGTCTGATTCCGACGACAACTTATGGTCTCGGTCGTAAATTTAGGACGGAATATAAAAAGAGATACTATAATACTCTCACACAATCAGTGAGTCAACACAAACTAAGAAACACTGGGTACCTGATATCTGGTGATCCAAGGGGACAGGTACCTTAAGAGGTCCGTTCTTTTAACTTCACCTGTCAGTAAGGGAAGAGGTCCCCTATAAGGACTCGGTTCCTAGTTTGGGTCCAGAGGACGTGACGTCCGTCTAAGAAATGGTAGAATCGGTGGTTCCTTCGAACACATTATGATACGACGGAGAGTCGCACCTGACGATATACGGTAGCATTGAGGTCATAAATCGTAGACACGACACGAATCAGTGAATCAGAACAGACTGACAAACGTTGGGGTACCTGACGTCGGGTGGTCTGAGGAGACACGTACCCTTAAAAGGTCCGTTCTTATGACCTCACCCAACAGTACGGGAGGAGGTCCCTTAGAAGGGTTGGGTCCCTAGTTTGGACGTAGTGAACGTAGAGGACGTAATGTCCGCCTAAGAAATGGTTGATTCGGTGGTCCTTTCGGTCATAAATCGTCTCACTGACCTTATATCGTCTCATTTTAAAGTGTCTACCTACAACCCGTACCTTACTTACTTACATATTAATTTACTAATATCTATTTTTCTATTCGTAAATGTCGACTTGAAAGTGTTAGATCTGTGTGTGGTCAAATGTTTAAAAAACAAGTCCCGTTCGGTAAAGACTAACGGTGTGTCGTTTATACATGGTGAGAGAACCAACGTC
The DNA here is from genome assembly GCA_006410555.1 of Capra ibex. Taxonomy (NCBI): domain Eukaryota; kingdom Metazoa; phylum Chordata; class Mammalia; order Artiodactyla; family Bovidae; genus Capra; species Capra ibex. The sequence goes on along the minus strand of SJYO01048061.1, from coordinate 23,393,991 downwards.
TCTTTCATGGTCACACAAGACTCGTCACATTTCTGATGGTGACCATAAACAACTCGACAAAACGAATTCCTCCATTCAAAGAGGAACCCTTAGTCAGTCCTTTAGACCCTTGGATATAATTGGAAAACTCTAATAACGTAGAACCAGACGAAAGAATTTAACTCTTTCGTGTCTCTTAAATAAAGTACGAAACTTTTATTTTGACCTGTGTCGAACAAAAATTTCTTATATTTAAACTTAAAATCGGGTAAGAACTAATATTTTATGTATTGAAAAAGAAGACAAAAATCTCACTAATAAGTATGACACCAAATGAGACATTAGCATAGTTTAGAACAAAATAAAATTATCACTAAAACTACGGTTGTGTAAAGAATAATAAGACCATACATTCGTAATACTTTTGGTTTAAAGTATTAGAGGGGTTGCAGTAAACAAGTAACCGGTATTATAATTCATGGTGGGAGTTTCTTGTTAGGTCTTATTCTTAAAGTCTCTCAGGGTCCTTGAAAGGACAGTCGAGTATTGGATGTTCGACTCTCAGTCGTTAGTAGTCACAACGTTTTGGTCATTATCTCTTCGGTTCGTGGTGCGAGTCTCTGAATCTCTTGAGTCCAAATAATGTGGCCGCCCGGATCTCCTCAATTGTGGATTCGAGACGCGGGGCTTGTTTCCCCAATGTCTCAAAAATATCTGGATGATATCACCCGTTGTGATCGACGATTATCCAACCAAATTTGATTCCCCAAAACGTACGTGCCCTTGTCACCAGTTCTACACCTCCCCCTACGGACTAGAAATGTGCCTGTTCGTACTACTTCGTCCAAACGTCCCCGACCTGTTAACGTTTCTCGTCATGTTCCCACTCACTCTATTCGAGGTCAAGGATCATAAAATTCAGGGGTGAAAGACTCTGATGTACTGGATGCACTAGGTCTGAAACGTTCTTAGTTTCAATGTCTCAATGTCTCCGTCTTCTCGTCCTCCAATATATTTTAAAATTGAAAAGGAGAAGTGGTCATGTACGAACCTCTGGTCGCAACAGTTCCTTCGAGACCTACCGACGTTTAGGTCCAGAGTGTGTAGGGAATAAGAGAAGTAATTTTGAAGTGAAGGAAAGTACTGATAAGTATATTAAGACAGAACGTTCTGTCATTATAAATACGGAGGGAGGATTTTATGACTACATAGAGTCAGAACAAGGATCGAGGTATCTACACAGAGACACATACACAGGACTTTAGGATGAGATAATAGGTTGTAAAAAATTTTCTATATTTACACTTTCTTTTCTATTTTTATTTCATCTATTCTTAGAGTATTTTCTCGGTAATCCCCTGTATCGATTTTCTAATTTCCATTTATATATAATGGTCTGTACCATTATTCCACCAGTCCGTGAGAACTTTAATTCGAACCTTTACATTATATGTCTCTACTTTCCTTTAATTTATACTTTGGGACTCTATGAATAATTCGGCAGTCACCCTTAGACCTGGTACTACAGTGTTGATCCTCTCCTTTCTGCTACGCACATTTCAACCTGCTCTAGGTCAAACACGACATCTAAATACGTCAATTAAAACAGGGGACTGACGTAAGTCTACTCGTAAAGAGGATCTGTATGTGGTTCTTTTAACGACGTAATATCGACACAATTACCATTAGTCGAACGATTACTCGTGGTCTTCCAGCAATGTCGTTTCTCTCCAAGTTTCTACATATTGGATCTCCTTTGTTCTCGCATTAAGAAGTCCCTTGCGTTCACAGAACAAACATCCAGTATCTAATAAACAAAACCAGTGACGTAACGTGTCCCTCAAATTAAATCCGTCCCTTTTTTTTTTTACTTCGGAAAACTTAACACTCGAGTCGGGTCGAATTAATTCTTTTCATTGTACTCTATCGAAACTTAAACACCATTTTTATCTTAAGAAGTCATCTGGATTCTATCAGGATACGACATACCTTACTGTCAACAACAATACGTTTTACACTCTAAAATAAACATAAATAAGTATACGGTCTGTAACGAAACACCGAGAGACCGTACCTATTCCAGTTTTGGAGACCCCTCTTTTTCCATTCCAAGTCTTTAATTCAGTGTCAGAACACGTTTGTTAAAGTCTCAGATTCGAAAGACTCTCTTAATTCTCTATAAAATTACAAATGAAGTCTACACGTAAAACCGAAGTTTTCCAATTCATAAACGACGATAACTGTTTCCTCTGAAGTGGTCCTTGCGACGACGATATCAAATAATCCTTCCAGTCCCTGTAGTCCTACGAAGGGATCAGTTCGACCAACCCCGGAGGGTCCTTAAACGAGCGGTGACTTCTCAAGCCCGTGAGTAGTTGAGGAGGCATAGTTATCTTTGTATTAGTATAGTGAGCGAATTTAGTAAAGTCTCCAAGATATAAAAACAAATTACTCATGAAAATTTATTTGACAAAGTGATTATACGAGAAACCCATCGAAAATATTGGTTTCTTACTACGGAACCTTTACTTGTTACCATTATTAGACGTAGAGGGGACAGACGATCATGTACCTTAAGTAGTGGTATAAGTTTATTTATAAAAACAGTAAGGGTTTTCTTGTTTACTTTACCGAAGACTGCTATCTATCTATCTATCTATCTATCTATCTATCTGTCTATATCTATGTGTGTTTATATCTACTTGACTAACGTTATATTTTTTATATTGTAGTATGATATGATACGATAACCTCTTCCCTTACCGTTGGGTGAGGTCATAAGAACAGACCTTTTAGAGTACTTGTCTTCTCAAGTATCCAACCGTTTCTCAACCCGTGTTGACTCATTGATTATGTGTGTGTGTGTGTGTGTGTGTGTATGATATGATATGATATGATATGATATGATATGATATGATATGATATCCGTAAAATATTAAAGGTTGGAATATGGAGAGTCTTACTCTTCAAGTAAAAAAAATATATAAATGGTTATAGGAGTTTATTTGTAGAAGGAAATTCTTCCTTTGAAGGAAACAAGGTTTAAGAGTTGTGGTCTCCGGGGTCAAGATTTAAAGGAGTGACGTTTCTTTTGTGTGAAACCTAATTTAGTCACAAAATTAACAACCAATGTATGACAGTGGAAAAAAGTCTTATAGATACTGTATACAGGAAAGTATTTGTAAGGTTAGGTAGATGCGTCTTATTAAAGTGACCTCTTACCCAAATGTATGGTTAAACCCCCTTTTTTTTTTATCTTTCCATTTCTTTTCTATTTACTGTCGACTCCTCACTACCTCCCTCCCTCCCTCTTCCCTTCCCTCCCGGGACACCTTCCAGTCCTACCTATCCATTCCATGAATTAGAAAGTCGTATTGTTATACCACAACCCCTTTATACAAAATTTTTGTTTCAGAAGACTATGTCTTTTGGAGAGGTGTTTTTATCATCTCTTTCTTTTCTCCAAATAGTAACTTATTCGTAATTTGGTCTTTAGTTTCACTTAGTCTCCGTTAGGTGGTTCTCTACATTTCTGTCTTTTCTTAGAAGTCTTCTGCGTTCGGTGACGTATGTATAAAAGTTCCAGTTGCCCTCGATCAGGAGTTCAGTCTCGCGAGTTGCCGTGGTAAACAGTAGTTGTCAGGTAGGACTGAAGTGGACCATCAACCCCAATGGCAAGTACAACCGATTAAAGCGAAAAAGGTCTCACTTTTGTGTGATGAGTAGAGAAACACTGTCCCTCATCGAAACGTTAAACCTTGTTCTGTGGGTGGTTTTAGTCCAAGAACGGGTGGGTGTCTCTGACCCTCTACCCCCGGGACAGACAGAACTACAAATTTCTCTACGGAGGGTCCAGGAACTCTTTCTGTAAGGGTCCACTCTTTCGACTTTTTTCCGGATAGAGTAAAAGATTTTCTAAGAATATATAAAGTTTCTCTACTCCTTCATGAACATTAATATACAAAAGATTTTGTTTACGACCTCTTCCTTTGCCGTTAGGTGAGGTCATAAGAACGGCTCTTTTAGAGTGTCTATCTTCTTGGGCTACCCGATGTTAGACGCCTCAACGTTTCTCAGTCTGTGCTGAATCACGGACTCGGTGTCATCACTGGTCGTCGTCTGACCCTTACGTTTCATTTACGAGACTCTTTTTCCTCCCCTCCCTTTAGAGAAAGGAATGAAAGTAGTCCTCCTTAATTCGGAGAATATAAACTAAACATAAACAGGACTGTTACCCGTGGTGACTAAAATTGGGTTTTATTCGGGGGACCCAAGTGAGACTCCAAACCCAATGAACGGGACTACCTTCCCGTCCGTCCTAAGACTCGACTTCGACGACACCAAGGGTCTCGAGACCTCAGAGAGGGTCCAGACTCGTGAGGGTGTGAGACCCTCAAACGAAGGTCCTCCAGGGGGTCACAGATTGAGGCTCGAGGAGGGTGGAAGAACGTCTGAGTCAGAGCCTGAGAGACCCCACCCGGTCCCAAGAAGGAGAGATTGGACGAGGCTGTCACGATGTCGAAGACTGAGTTCCGGGAGTAAGGCTTGTTGTTCGACGATACAAGTGAATAGGAGTATCCGCGTTTTTAGGTGGTGAATGGTCTGTGGACCCCGAAAGGGGTACCGAGTCTACCATTTCTTGGACGGACGTCCTCTGGGTCAAGGTAAGGGCCCAACCATTCTAGGAAACCTCTTCCTTTACCGTTGGATGAGGTCATAAGAAGGGACCTCTTAGGGTACCTGTCTCCTCGGACCTTCCGATGACATCAGGTACCCTAGTGTTTCTCAACCTGTACTGACTTGACTGAATCACCTCGAGGTCTGTGAACAGGACCTCTTTCAGTAAAAAGGTGAAGTTAAAATTCCTTCTTTCTGGGTCTCTACTTTAGATACCCAATTCTTTAGTAAAGGATCTTGTCGTCTCTGAATCTCGGACTTTCACTGGAATTTCTGTTTAAGTAGGACAGGGTTTTGTGACAGTCAACGGTACAAATTCCGTCGTGTAAGGTGATAGTCTGCGAAATGTTAAAATATATGTCTCCATGTTAGACGAAGAAATAGGTAGACTGGGTAGCCCAGACGAAGACAGTGGACTTTGATGTCGTTTATTTTATTCCATCTTTTTCGATTGTAGAGGTTTCGTCATATCTCGTATATTTCGTTTAAATACAACTAATGGACTAAAATAGTTGTCTTGGGAAATATATAGACGTCGGTCAGTAAAAAAGTGGTGACGGAATAGAAGTCATCCCCTTTGAGGGGTCCCAAAGGTCTAAGAAGCGGTCGAACTAAAGGAAGTAAATATGAGTGATATCAAAAATCACGGAGGAAAATTAACCCATGTTTAATTACCGTTAATTTCTTAATCTGGAATAGAGTCTTTTATGAAGGATCATTCGTGAAGGAACCGGGTTAGTGAAGAAAATCGATTCAATTTTACGACGTAATCATCATTCAGAAGAAAGGAATGTATATCCTTGTTTGTTTTATAAGAATAACTTTTCTCATAAGTACTATGTCCAAGTAATTTGAAAAAAGAGGAAGAAAACGATCGTCTAACAACATTTACACGAAAATAGAGTGTACGGTACGATCTCCTTTGTTCTGGAGTCTCTTCTTCTTTCGTACAAATACTTCTGGGACTGACGGGTTTCGAGAGACGTACGACGTCTACCACACCCTCCCACCGTTCCAATTGAGTGTGACACAGAACCAGACAAGTCTACGAGTCTATGTGATCACGAATGGGTCGAAGAGAGGAGATATTTCTCGTTCCCCAGACGCGGAAGTCGAACTCCCCACACCCCCCGTCTCCGACCGTGATCGTCTGTGCACTCAGGACCCACACGGGACCGACCGTGAAGTATAAAGACGACATACGACTGAGGTAGTCCGTCGACCCGTAGGACGTGTACACGAAATAAGAAGACCGAGGACCCTTTTAGGACTTAGAGGTAGTACAGGTGATAGGTCAAGGGACCGAGTACTCAGTGGACGTCGCGACAGGGGTCCTGACCAGATGACACGTAGTTGAGTCGAAGATGTCGCACCTTGACTCTTTTGGAGTTCTCGTGTTCTTTCTGGAACAAGACAAGTCAGTGTCGAGTGGAGGGGAGAGGAGTGCTCCGAGACCCACCTCGTCTGAGGTTAGTCTTAAGGTTTGTCCCCTCACCTCGCACCCGGAGGGGGGACTGACGGAGGGGACAGTGACTGTCGATCCATTCGGGTCACGGGCGGTGGAGGAGCGACGTGTGGTGACGGCGGGTTTGGTTGGGGTCCTTCCCTTTTGTCCAGCTGTAGAGGGTAGAGAGAGTGGGTGGAAGAGAGAGGAAGAAGGGTGACAGAGGACTCCAGTGACAGAAGGCGATGTTGGAAAGGATCAGATATGAGGAAATGGACTGTGATACTAACCTGGACGATTTGGACGAACCACGGTACGACACGAGTCAACCCAGACTGACAAACACTGGGATACCTGACATCGGGTAGTCCAAGGAGACAGGTACTCTAAGAGGTCCGTTTTTATGACTTCACCCAATGGTAAGGGAAGAGGTCCCCTAGAAGGGTTGGGTCCCTACCTTCGACTCAGAGGAAGTAACGTCCGTCTAAGAAATGGTAGACTGGGTGGTCCCTTCGGGATAGAGGGTATGTCCGAGACCTAAATAATTCCTTCCTGGGAACAACTAAAACCAGAGAAGTAGTGAATCATGTCGAGGATTATAGGTTTCCCCGTCGTCTCGGATCGGATTCAAGACCGACCCAAGTCTAAAACCAAGATGACCTAAATACACTAAAACTCGTTCATTAATTGGGGAGACACGAATTTAGACGAATGGATAATTCACCCCTCCTATTATTATCGACATTAATGATAATGACTTGTCATTGTCTCTACAGGTCCACCGTTTCACCATTGCTTAGACGGACGGTCACGTCCTCTACGTCCTCTGTGCCCAAACTAGGAACCCAGTACTTCTACAGGACCTCTTCCCTTACCGTTGAGTGAGGTCATAAGAACGTACCTCTTAGGGTACCTGGCTCCTCGGACCGTCCGATGTCAGGTACCCCAACGTTTCTCAACCTGTACTGACTCGTTGATTGTGTGTGTGTGTGTTTATGACATAAAAGATTAATTGTACACGTACAGCATTTACAGACACTTGACATGACTTCCGGTCGTCGACGAGAGATCAAACGAGACGTAACCTCTTCCTTTACCGTTGGGTGAGGTCACAAGAACGGACCTCTTAGGGTCCCTGTCCCCTTGGACCACCCGACGGCAGATACCCCAGCGTGTCTCAGCCCGTGCTGACTTCACTGAATCGTCGTCGTCCTTTGGTTTACCAAAACCTTCAGTGTCTCCTATTCTCATCACTAAAGACGAGGGTCTGTGTTAATAAGATGTCCGACACTACGAGGTGCAGTGTGTGTCTCCCAAATAGTTCAGAAGTCACAAACGTTCCTGACACCTCGGACACACGTGGGACGAAGAGTGCATCTAGAGTGTTGTTTCGATGTGCAAATTAGACTCGGGGACTAAGTTGCGAGCGAACTACGGTTCCTGAGGGTCTTCCGGGTCCTCCTACTTGTCCACTCAACTATCGTTGTGTGACCATCTCAGGACCGGAGACGTAGTCTTTTGTTATGATTCCACGAACGAAGTCGTCGGACATATGATTTTAACTTTGTTATGTCTCTAATAGTACCGGGGACGAGTTCCTTCTGTACGTTTAAGTACTTCGCAACCCATGAAAAACCATTTAGTTACTATCAATTCATTTATTCGTTTGTTTACTTTTTCTTTTGTAGAGGTTCTGAACACATTAGAAATCAGTGAAGTGGACTGATTTGGAGTCAAAGGAATACCTTTAATCTACTTTATTTTACACTTATAAGTAAACAGTTCGTGAATTACTACATGTTTTCGTCCTCTAAAAGATTAATGGGGGTAGTTTTCGAGGAGTTTCGGGTCTCCTCATTCAGACAGACTAAGTGTCTTTGAAGGACATTATAAAAGTTCCCCGTTGGGGGTCATACTTTGGCACGCATCCAAGACTGTAATTACATAACACACACACGTGCACGGAGACACACACACACACACACACACACATACACCCATACGGACTGTGCAGATAGAGGAGAGGTATAAAATGGAGTGTAGGAATCTTTAGGTCAATGAATGACATAAGGATAGTCTTGATTTATTTTCTAAAATCAGATTACTGATCGTCTGTCATCCCCATTTTAATCGAAACCTACTGATACTTTCACACATTACAAGATCAAATGGTCTCTGCTTCCTTTGGATCATATAGGTCGTCGGTAAAAAGAAGGAAGAATAAGAAAGAAACACCACTTCGACTCTTATCACGGGAATCCAAAAAGAGTGATATATACATCTACCCCCTCGTCTTTCCTCGACGGTGCCGTACCAGAGTCTCTTCCACGTTAATTTTTCCGCCTTTATTAACATCAAAAAAATGGTGTCACAAAGAAAGGATAGTTTCAGTGGAGTCTAGCTGGTACACTTGTATTACATTAAGTTGTTTTTATAATAAACTCCGTATTCTTTTAAAATATCCTCCTTTGTATAACCTACTTCATAGCGAGTACCACATTAAAATTAAGACTTTCTAGAACGATTCTCCCGAATAAATTTATCCAAGAGGGACTCTACTTATAAATCCCCCTTTTATAAGGATGTCCTACTAAATATCGTCTTAATATACTTGTCTTACTTCCTGTCTTCTTAAAATAATCTTTTCCCAGAGTAAAGGTGTTTTATATTTAATATGGAAAATCTTTTATATAACTTAAAATAATTATAAGACATCTGTCGGGCTTCACAATTAGAGATGGGGATGGATATTCTGAAAGTAATACTACATGTTCCACATAAATGGGAAATTGGTTTATTAAAATCTCGTTGAGTCACCTCGGAGGTCAAATGTATAGGATGTTTTATAAAAGTAACGTCAATGTTTTTAGATTATGAAACAACCGTTGAAAATTACTATATTTACATTCCCATAGACATAAGTGTATACGTACGAAACCCACAATGGTATGTTCTTACGTATAATTAGTCCTCGAGTAACGTAAACTACAGATCTTTCTTAAAAGAGGTTGTGAGTGACAAAAACAACAATTACAAAATTAGTAATAACAATTCACCTCTATGTTAGTCGAACTCCAAGAAGTCACGAGACTAATTTTAAGACGTAATCAACTAGAATTTTAAATGTCAATCTCCTCAATGAATACTATCTAGTAACTCATGACATAAAAATGGACCGTAAACTTTCACTGGAGTAAATCTGGAACCATTGATTATAAAAACTACTCCTTTAACTGAATAATCCTAAATTTCTTGAACCAATGTTTAGGAAAAGACCAGGGATAGACTGTACTTTTAATTCGGAAAGAACCCTACCACTGAAACAACATCGTTTGTTCTCATTTGACTGGTTATTTACGTCGCACTCGAAGTCGTTCCTATTCGATTTTAAATGTAAAACTTTCACTCCCGACTCTTGTTTTTACTCCTATTTAGGTCCTCTAATCTCTCTTTTCTGATCTACGTAAAACTAAGAATTTATTTATCATAATTTATGAAAAGAGAATGAATTCATATGTATCTGACGTCGTTAGTATATACAGTAAGATGATCCCGTACGTTTTACCTTGGGTCTGAGAGACAGAGTAAGTTTTATGGACATTTTATACGATGACGTTTTTAAGAATAAGAGATGAATATTTTACCCTCCTTGGACCAAACTTGTCGACCCGGATACAATTTTGGTCTTGGTTTCGTAAAGAAATATAGAATTTTTTTTTAAGATCACTAAGGAGTGACTTGTACTCAATTCTTGTCGAAGATGAACGTAGAGGTACTTCTCTTGTGACTTCTGTGTAAAGAAGGTTCACCGACCTTTAAACTTTCGTTCTGTAGAACCGTAAAGTGGGTCCGGGAATAGATTGAGATTTCGGGATGTTAGGGTTTGAGGGATTGTACCGATATAAAGTTTATCTATTAGTCGTTCCAGAATAACATATTGTGTTCCTTGAGACGAGCTACGATACACCGTCGGATCTACCCTCCTCTCAAATCCCCTTTTACCTACGTACATAGGTATGCCGGTTCAGGGAAACAACAGGTGGCCTCTAATAGTGTGTAACAATTAACCGATAAGAAGTTATCTTTTGTCAAAAAAAAAAATAAAATTATGTCGAGACCCCTTAACGTGTACTTCCTTAAGAGACCATAAATAATAACCAGTTTCACGGTTTGTAGAGGTCCATTATTTTGACTTCAAGTTTCTTATGAAAAGTCGTGTTGATAAAGACCGAACGAGAGTCGTATTTACGACTTTAAGTTCTTAGGTATCGGAGAAGTAGACCTATTTTTTAAATTCCGTTTTGTAATTTGGATTTCCCGATAGTTATGTACAAGGGGGGTTTTATTTACTCCACTCTTTTTTTCCTAAAATCTTAACAGAGATAGTTAGATATTCCTTTGTGATCGTAGTAAGAGATAGGTACCTTAAAATTTCAACATCCTCGAGACTTTTCTAAGGGATTAGATGCTATGTGTAAAAGGGTACACTCCTTTAGTAGTCTCAACAATACTTTACAGATTCCGGTGTATCAGTTGGTTTCCGTTTGGTCCTAAACTTGGTCCCAGAAATATATGGCCATATATGGAAGTGGAGGTAATAAAAAGTCCTTGTGTCCTGACTCCGTTTCAAGTTGTGACAGTTTCTACCGTTTACATTGGAGATGAAACTTCCCCTCTGTTTGGTTTAATTTAGATAGAGGAGGTTAGATGTTTTGAACTAAGAGAGAAATGTCGGAGGAGCCACCAACGGAGATCAAAAGTATTGAATAGTAATATCTACTTTTTTTGTTTCGTACTGTTATGCTCTTTACCACTGAAGTCTATTTAGAAGTTGTTTAAAGTTTAGGTACACACGAGAATAAAAAACAACAGTCAAGTAAAATTGAAAAGGTAAATACATAAATGAATCGGGAGTGGTATAGGGTTTGTCTGGATATGTCAGGTACCTTAAGAGATCCGGTCTTATGATCTCGCCCATCGGAAAGGGAAGAGGTCCCCTAGAAGGGTTGGGTCCCTGGTTTGGGTCCAGAGGACGTAACGTCCACCTAAGAAATGGTTGACTTGGTGTTCCCTTCGGGTTTTATCTTAAATTCTACCGTCTTTTAAATAGAGACATACGTAAGAAGTGGGGAAGAGAGTTTGGTACCACACATAGTAGTCTTTAATTTCATTATTATTCCATCAGTCCGGTCAAAAGAAGAACCAAGGTAGACGACTGAGAAGGACCATTGCGTAGTGACAACACTTATTGGGTTTTAGACGGGCTCTGTTGTACCTTTGCACTTCAGTGTCAAGGTTCTCTATGTTAATAAATAACTTAGTTTAATAAGTGTAACGAATATAGAGATGTCTTGACCGGGTGTATTTTTTATACCTAATAAGCAAAGATTCCACATAAGGATCCACAGTATATTTTTAAAATCTGGAAATAAATTCATTGTACCAAAGGGGTTTTTCAGAGACATTCGTTAGGATTCGGGATTTTATTGGTCAGACCCCCTTCGAAGAAAGACAGATGAGTAGTAAATCAACGTATGAAACCAGTGAGTTCGATAACAGTTATTTTTAAACCTTATGGTTTTTTTTTTTTTTTTTTCTTCTACACTTTATAAGAGGAACCGTCGTAAACCACGAAAATTTTATTTTTCAGTCGTAGGGGAGAAGATATCTTCGAGTCTTGTAGTGTAGGGTACCGTAGAAACGTTTACCGGACTTAACATAAGGAGCGAGGGGAACTAAATAGGGGGACAACCGGGGACGTCCTCTCGTAGTAAAAAAAAGAGGACGGGAGACAGAGGATATAAAGTAAAGTCCACAGATAGCTCCGTTACTTTCTATTTCGAGAAACGAAAGGGAACATGATTTCAAGATATACCTTAGTCAAGTGGACAGACAGTGAGGAGTAATTTAAGAATGGGAGAAGTAAGTGTAGGACTAGAAACGTTTACTTGTAAACGAATTATTTACAAGGGTTCTGATTGTCACGTCTCACTTTTAGGGTGTGTCGTCATTTAATAATTGAGTCAGTGTCTCCCTCACGGTATATACTGAAAAGTCTTACTCAATAATACACCTAGTAGTACATTAATACTTAAAAAGTTCGGTACTATCTCCTTTTAACTTATAAATTATAAAATACCTGTATAAGATGTGACTCCTGTAGAAAGTTTTAAAATACTATTAAAAATCTCACTCGCTTCTCGTCTTGTTTTCAATGTTTTATTAACGTTTGAACTTATAAATTAGTGGTTCCTGTAACAACTAATAAAGAGTTTAATACATTACATTGGTTCCGACACTTGAAAATTAGTGTCACATAAGTTTACCTCTTTTCTTTCCCGTAATTTTAGTTAGATATTCACACAAAACCAACAAATTCTTTATTCTTATGTTTCGAATTACAACAGTTTAACTCTAGAATCCCATATTTATAAGTACACTCTCCGTTAGAACTCCCTAAACAAGATTTACTCGATAACAACTTGCTTTTGAAAAATTTTACTTGGTTAAAATTTACAAGTTTTAGTTGTGATTTCTCATTTGTAATTTTATAGAATTTTGTGAACTGACTTTTATTTTACCTTTTGAATTTAACCACAAACAGACTTTTTAAAATTTAACGTTATTCATAAAATATCAAAATTAGAATTTTTTATTTCCCTTTTAATTTTCTATCTGTTAAGGTACGGTTTATTGGTTATTATTCTAAAACACTCAACGGGACATAGGAAATGTGTTTAAGTACGGAAGTGTAGTATTGTATTATAAATCGTGAAGTCAATAATGAGTATAAAATTGAGACTTTTAATCTTATGAATCACTAAAGTTTAACAAAGAATTATCTAAGAGTAACGACCTCTCCCGGTAAAGGGTCACGATTATGACTATTCTAAACTCCTGTAAACTTGAGTCCAAGAGTGTACCAGACGTGTAGTCGTAACGGATCAGGATGGAGGATCTCTCCGACTCAACCGGATTTCGACCTGTGATTTCAAACAAAATTTGGAAAGTTTAATAAAATTAAAAGTCGGCACCAAATCTTGGTGACTATGACTATCCCGACAGTACTTCAAAAGTCTTCAGTCTTGAAGTATATGTTAAAATTTTAGGATTTCTTAGTTGTAAAACCCACGTAACTCGTATACACTTAATTCCTATGCCTCAATTACTCATTTGACAGGTCCCAGAGTTTAACGTGTATTAGATTACTTTGCGTGTGTACTTACAGATGTTGAGTCACATTGACGACAATAATCTCTCTATACATAACCCACTGTATCGTCACCTCTTCTTTTAGTTGTAAGGTCCACGGTTTTACGCGAAACAATTTGGACTTTAACTGATTCTTTTTTTATACTGAGACAAAGAACGTAAATAAGTGAGTAAACAAGTGAGTCCGTTAATAAATAAGTTGTTTGTAAATAATTTACTGATGCAAAGGTACATGACAGAAAAAGAAGAAAAGTAACTAATACCTTAAATGACTTTTATGTCACATAGTCAATCGATAACGACCTATTCTTTGATGGTGTTTAGGTTCACTGAATTTTGATATCGATAAATAAACGAGTACCAAGACTCTAACCTGTAAATCCGATCCAATTCGTCAAAGTAGTCTTTTGGTACGGATTTAATTTAATATTGAGGAATTCTAGAAAAGTCTTTTAATTCTAAATTGTCGTTACGGACGTGGACGGACTCTTTGCCTTAGACAAATCACCTCACTTAGGAAGGAAAATTTTTTTTAGTCTAGATATGTGTCATCTTTCAAAATCTCCCTTTTTTTTATCTCATTGATAGTTTTACCTCTGTGTTTAAAAGACGAGGTAGAAGTAGGTAATAACAAAAGGTCACTACATTTATTCTCTCCGGTCAAGAAGGAAGATGGCACTCTGGGAGGTTGAACAGCTGGGAAGAGAAGGAGAAATCCTGTTCGGTCCTCTTCCTATTTTCTCAGAGTACACGACTATGACCAGAGGTTGGATATAACTTGTCTCGCCATTACTTTCAATCAACGAGTCAACACAGGTTGAGAAACGCTGGGGTACCTGATATCGGACGGTCCGAGGAGACAGACACCCTAACAGGTCCATTCTTATGAACTCACCCAACGTAAAGGAAGATGTCCCTACTTTCTTGTCCTAAAGTTGATACATTTAAGATTGTCGAAAGGGTGAGAGGAGACCTCAGGACAGTGAAGGTATTCCTCTGCTCTGACTCCTCCACTCCCGTATCACTTTCCGAAACATGAAATTATCGATCTAACCGTCCTGGTTTCGCGACTTGTAAATTCCGATACTAAAACAAAGAAAAAAGAAAAAAATCATAACAGGATCATAGGACGAACAAATAAACATACAAACAAAATGTCTATTCCTGTGACTTGAATCTTTAAGACGATACAGTAACGGAGTGAACATACAATCCTTCGATACATCTCGATAAGTCCTATTCTGTTCGTGACTTATATCAGATCCTTGGGAGGACTTGAACTGAAAGACTAAACAAAACACCATTCTTGTAGATGGCACTCTAGATAGGGGAGATGTTTAATCATTCAAATGTTATAAGGTAGCAATTGATCTGTGTTGACAACATATGATCTGGGGATCTTGAGTAAGTAAAAAGCATGGACTTCGACGCATGGGGAGCTTGACGTCGAGGGACAGAGGGAGAGGGGGCTTTGGGACCGTTGGTGATAAGGTGAGAGACAAAGATACCCAAACTGGTAAAATTTAAGGTGTATTTTCGTCTTAGTGTGTCATAAACAGGAAGACACTGACCGAATAAAGTGAACCGTGTTGTAGGAACGCCGAGTGAGTACAAAAACATAGACCGTCCTAAAGTAAGAAGAAATTCCAACTTATTGTAAGATAATATCCACAGATGGTATAAAAGAAATGAGTAAGAAGACAGTTACCTGTAAATTCAACGAAGGTGTCGAACAGACAATTACTGATTACGACACTACTTACACCCTCACGTCTACAGAGAAGTTCTGGGTCTAAAGTTAAGAAAACTCATTTATGGGTCTTCATCCTAAAGACCTAATGTGCCACCAAGTGAAAATTAAGAAACTCCTTGGAGACACGACAAAAGGTGGGAAAATGTAAGGATGGTCGTCACACGTTCGCAAAGGAAAAGGGGGTGTAAGAACGGTAACGATACTATAAAAATTAGTCTTGAGTTTTGAGACTTTTTGTTATATTATTGGAATCTCATTTGAGTCACTTCTTTTGAGGGTTTGTAGAATCTTCTTTTTATTTCTGAACTGTATTGACCACCCTCGTTAGTACACAGATTACCCTTCTGATTCTTACCGTTTGTATTGTGAAGAAAGGTTTAAATAAGATTTAAATTTCGTAAAGGTCAGGGTCACCCTTTCGTTTAAACTATTTGATAGGATTTTGTGAAGACCATTTCTCAAACCTTATTGCAAGTTTCTTCTTTTGACCCCTGTACCCACTAATAAAAAGAAAAGAGATAAAATATTTTTATAACACGAAAATTTTTCAATACTATTTTTATAAAATTAAAACTTATGAACAAGTAATCTACAGGTTTTATAATAATTTCGGAAATACGTTTAGACAACAACTTGATTTTTATTAGTATAGGTAATTAGGAATTTTTTACCTAAGTGGGTCCCGATTCGAACTTTGTCCCTACCACGATCAAAGACTCCTAAATTTCTATTTATTCTATGTTTGGGGACGAGAGTTCTCTCAATTTTCAGGTGTTAGAAATGGAGTGGAATTTCTGTCCCCTCATGTACATATTAACGTTATACCACAAGAGTTACGATTATATCTGAGTAAGTGTCCCAGGAGACCCTGGTATATCCTCCCTGGGGTCCCGTCTACCACAAACGAATCTAATTTGTCTCTTCTTCCACCTAAGTTTCTCTCCTTGTGACTGGTTATTCCGACTTCTTCACCCGTGACTAGTGTCGTATTGGTTTCTGATATTGAAAAAAGGTTAACTCGTATCCAGCGACTGACTCTGTCGACTGTCGGGTAGTTTGAAGATTAAGAGTTGTCGAGATGAGTACCTTAATGGTAGATGGAGATTATCTTTGTACGTGTCAATACGTAAGGAGTTAACGCTGAAGTAGTCATATCCGTCTCAAACGAGGTTTTATCGTAAAACTTGATTCTCATAGGTAGTATCAATTTTTTTTTTTTTTAGTCGTAAGTGACCACTTTAAAATAAAATACTTTCACGACTGAGTAAGGAAAAAGAAAATTGGTAGATCGGTAGTTCAACTTCTGTGGATTGTTGGTAGTAAACTAGACTTGACTCTTTCGCGGTGTTTTACAACTTTGTGACATTCGCAGTCGAGTTCGGGACGAAAGGTCGACAGTGTTTCTTAAGGGGAAGAGTGGCACGGGTCCCGCACTTCGTAAAGTTGATCTGGACGTCTTGACGTTGGTTCGGACGGGCAGGTATTTTCCTCTCTTGACTGGTACCCCGGATTTTGACCACGTAAGAAAGAGGCGTCCCTACCGGTTGGCTATTGCGTGTCTCGTCGACAAAAAGTTAAACTGTCGATTTCTAGTGGTCTCAGATTCCCGTTTCTTCTGTCTCCATACACAATGTCTTCACCCTGACGACTCCTACTGTTCTTTCCTGTTTTTCTCGTTTCCTTTCTGACACGGACCGGCGACTTAAGGTAAGATGGTTGTCTTAAGTCCAGTTACCCGTACCGGGTGCACCCCGCACGGCTAGTTGTGACCGAGTCTCCGGTCGGTTCATTTGTAGATCCGGCCTTCCATCTAGCGTGATAGGACCACCTTACCAAGAGAAATAGTCCATGTACGGTATGACGGACCAGGGTCCGATGCGGGAGATCCATGTGAAAGATACACGAGAGTCCCACGGATACCAGTTGTTTCTTAGGTAGGGAGGGGGAAGAACGGAGGCCGGACCTAGGTCTTATTATACTATAAGAGGGTTTTGATTATGGTCCAAAATACAGTTGACATTGAGTCATTCTTTGAATAAAGTCGTCCGTCAACCTTGACTTATTATACTATTTTGTTTAATCATTTTAAGTAATAGATTGACGAAAGGTTTTAAGGGACTAAAGTTGACCTGTTTCTGTGGGTTTTGAAGGACGGAAATCAAAGTGCAGTCTATTAGGCTCAAAGTTAAATTGAGAAAGTCTCGTCGCACGAAAAATTTTTAGTCGCATAATCAACTCGGGAGTGACCTGTTCAACTCGTCGTAATTAAGACATAGTCGAAGTGAGGGTCACGGTCCCGAAGTCGGGTTTCAGACAGGGGTAATATAAGTCCCACCGTATTCTGGTTCGTTGGGTGTGAGACAAGTATTATGTGGTACTTGAGGTCGTAATCTTTCGAATCCCGTAATAATCTAGATGGACTAACTAACACCAGCCATAGTACGGTTGAACTTACGGTCGGTCATTTAAGTGTCCCACTCAGAAGTGGAGGGGACAAATTAAGTACTTTAATATTATTTTTCAACATGGTGGGAACAATATTTACCGTTCCTACTGAAATAAGTTCTAAGAATGTTATCCTCTTTTTGACTTGAGTTGAGGTGACTTTATTTTGCACCGTTCTCCAAAACTTGGGACTTGACCTGATTATCTTTCCAGGACCTCCTCGTTGAAGGGATCACCAGGTCACCTATTCTGACGTGAGGGTCGCGTCCCACGAACCCGAACTTGGGGCCAGTCTCTCGATCTAAGGTGTACGACGTTGATCCCGGGCCGTGTCTGTTTATTTATTTGTGTATTGATAAATTTTCTTTTCATGACCTCCTGAAAATCCTCCTTCCGACCAGTTACTAATCCGGTAGACGTAAACGAATAACCGGGAATGACTTCAATCCGTAGGTGGAAGAGTGTCTCTGACCTCTATCCCCACCGATTGAGGGAGTCACTAATGTAAAGGTTCCCTATCTAGAATTCAGGAACTATTTCCGAAAAGACCCAACATCTTCTACATACAGAGGTTCCTTTTCTCTTTCTTAAATGTTCAAAAGATTTCATTTACGATGTTCTTTTCCCTCCAGTCCCTGGATCACGGTTCTTCGGACAGATTTCCAATCAGTTCGACTCGTCTTGGAGTCCAGCAGAACCAGTTTTTCGTGAAGTTTAAGATACTCGTCACACTAAGAACTCCGTTCTATAAATCTCCTGTAATAACGTAAAGAAGTCACTCAGGTTATTAAGTCGGAGAGTCTGAGACCTTAATATCATAGTACACTCGAAATTAATAGTTCAGGACATCACGGGGTTCACTAAAAAAAGAATACTCGTATGAGTGGACAGGGCTAAAGTGGACTCTATAGAGACCGCTACATTTTCCGTTTTCACTACAACCGACTACACACACACCTTTTGGATAGTGGGAAATTTTCCTCTCACGGGTAACTTAAAACGGAACTACTTGTGTTCGATAGAACTTGTACTGTTACTTTCACACCGGTAAGTCACCACAGGCTGAGAAACGTTCTCATCGGGTAGGCCGAGGAGACAGGCACCCTAAAGGGTCCGTTCTTATGACCTCAACCAACGGTAAAGGAGGAGGTTAGAAGGACTAGGTCCATGACTTGGACCCAGAGGACGTAACGTCCGTCTAAGAAATGGCACACTCAGTGTTCCCTTCGGGTAGAACTGACATTGCGAAAAATTTCGTATATACGGTTTTACAGAAGTTTAACACGTTTCAGTGGAGTGAGGTGAAGAAGGTTCCGAATAAGTAAGTAGGCAAATAAGTCGTTCACAAATCACGGTCGCATTTGGTACGGGAGAGGGGTCTTGTCTGTACTTTGAGACGTGACCTAGATGTTGTGGGTGATGGATGGTCACTAGTATTGATCGTACTATAAGTATACGATTACTTATACATAATTTATAAAGACTGTTCGGGAAAGATTTCATGAAACGTAGTAAACAAAACATATCACAAATTTTGTCGGGATACTGAAGTCATGATAATAATAGTCTAGCGATGAAATACGTCCTCCTTGGACTTTGAGTCTCACCAATTCACTTAGTAGGATCAATCCACTGATAAGTGTCCACCCGGTCCCTGAACTTGAGTCCAACCACGCTGAGATTTGGACACGAGGGGTCACCCCTTCCCCTCCCACCCTCCTTAACCTTCTAATCCTAATCGAACATATGTGGTCGGTTATCTATCGACCATCCTTCGACGACATCTCGTGTCCCTCGAGTCGAGTCACGAGACACTATTGGTTCTTCCCACCCTTAATCACCCTCCCTCCGACTTCTACCTCCCCTATGCATATACATATGTATATTGACTAAGTGAAACAACATATCGGCTTTGATTGTGTTAAAACATTAATACAAGGTTAATTTTTTAATCCACTTTTGTGTGTGTGTGTGTATTTATTCTATTTTATTTTTCTTTGGACACGATGATTAGTAAAGAGTATGAGGAACGACTTATAGTAAGTCTCGTAGTGGACGGAGGAAGTACTTAAGTTACATTTCAGTCGTTCATGTATGATTCGTGAGGTTCTCAAATCTTAAGTGTGACAATCGTCTTTAAGGGGATAAAGTCCTATGTTTCTCGTTCTCTACTAGAGTCTCTACTGTTCTCATGTGGTCCGAACTACGATTTTGAGTTATGCTCAAGAGGGTTCCGTGGTCGTCCCGTATACCAAACCACTTTGTTTGTCCAGGGACGGGACCTCTTCCGGTACAGGTAATGTTCGGTGCACAGGGGTTGAAGTCAGGTATAGGCGTTAAAGAAGACACAGGTGTATCATGAACGTAAGAATAAGTGAATCATAAATAGAAATTTATCTAGGTGAAATATCAACAACAGGTTAGTGATTCAGCACAGGTTGACAAACACTGGAGTATTTGACGTTGGGCGGTCGGAAAGGACAGGAAGTGATAGAGGGACTCAAACGAGTTTGAGTACAGGTAACTCAGTCACTACCGTAGGTTAGTGGAGTAGGAGACAGTGGGGGAAAAGAACGGAAGTTAGAAAGGGTCGTAGTCCCAAAAAAGGTTACTGAACTGAGACTTAGTCCACCGGTTTCATGACCTCGAAGTTGAAACCGTAGTCAGGAAGATTACTTATAAGTCCCAACTAAAGGAAATCCTAACTGACTAAAGTATAGGAACGACGGGTTCCCTGAGAGTTCTCAGAAAAGGTCGTGGTCAAGTTTTCGTAGTTAATAAGCCACAAGTCGGAAGAAATGCCAAACGGAGAGTGTAGACACATGTACTGATGACCTTTTTGGTGTCGAAACTGATATACCTGGAAACAGTCGTTTCACTGCAGAGACGAAAAATTAAGAGACAGATCCTACGAGTATCGAAAAGAAGGGTCCTCGTTCGTAGAAAATTAAAACACCGACGTCCTAAGTATGTATATATCTACCTCAGTGGTAGTATCACTTACCTCCTTTTTTTCCGTCTAAAATAATAATGGTAATTTTATTTACATTGTCATAACGTTGTATTTATAAATGGACCCGTGACTCAAGTAGAGTTCACGGGAATCCCTTCCTGATGAACGGGAGTCCAAAGAAAACTAAAGGAGAAAGGGTAGGGTGAGACCCGTAGTGACGTGTCTAGGGTCCGGGTCAAGAGTGAGACCCTTTTGTGAGATATCTGAAGAGGTAAGATGGACGGTGGGGTGACGTGTGTAGTCACAAGCTTCGGGGTGACTAAGTCCCGAAAGTATCCATTGAGTACTTATCAGACTATTTCATCGAGAAGTCACGTAAGTATCTCATTGTCAGTAGACTTTAATCCTTACACGTTACTCGGTCCGAGACCCGTTTACGTAGTGGACCTAATAATGAAATAAATTATAAGTCTTGTAAGACTACGTCTTCTAAATTAATAGGGGAAAAAGATATACTCCTCTGACTTCGGACGTAACACTGTACTTCCCTTCAGTTTATTAAACGGATTTTCCGGAACATCGACTATTCGATGTTCAGACACGTGGAGGTTTCAGACTTATATGAATGCATGACTCAGTCAGTTGAGAAGGGTGACGAGAATTATCTTACGGATGTAAATCCGGACACAATATACAGTATCTACCCAAAGGGACCACCGAGTCACCATTTCTTAGGTAGACGTTACGTCCTCTGTGTCCTCTGCACCCAAACGAGGGACCCACCCCTTCGAAGGGACCTCTTTCCGTACCGTGGGGTGAGGTTATAAGAACGGACCTTTTAGGGTACCTGTCTCTTCGGACCACCCGATGTCAGGTATCCCAGCGGTTCTTAGCCTGTGTTGACTTCGCTGACTCCGTCGTATACAGTCTCTACCTGACCTGAGGGAAGGGGGAGTTGGGTGGTGGTGGTGGAACGAGACGTCAAGTGACCGGCGTACCAGTTATGTGTGTGTGTGTGTGTGTTTGGAAGTTACTGACCGAAAAGTGGTCGGATGTCCTAATTCGAGTTTGAAGGACATCGCAATTCCCAGGAGTGTTGGGTCGGTGTTGGACTGGAGGGAATCGGGGGAGAGAGAGTGGACTGTTAGTAGAATCTAAAGTGAGAAGGGGGAGTGGTTTAGTATAAGGGAACGTCGACACGTTTTGCCGTCGTCTCTTGTACGTTCCAGTTTCTTTCCTGTACCCAAACCCTCGCTTATCTGGACAAACTTAGTGTTTAAACCTCTCCACAAATTGGAGCTCTCAACAAATTGGAGAGTCCCGGAGGAGACAAAAGGGTGTATTTGTTGTCACTAGTACGCAGAGAGAATATCCTTCCCCCGACCTGTCGTACAGATTACGCTTGGCGGACCACACGTTTCGTGATGTGTGTCGTCACCGTAGACCGTCCGGAAGTTTACGTTCAGCGATAATATGGACCCAGGTACGACCAGGGATTTTTTAATGTACCTCAACAAAAGAGAAGAGTAGAACCTTTTACGGATAGGTAAGAAGTTCGAGTTTACAGTATAGAACATACTTACGAAAGGGTTAAAGAAGTCCGTCATGATTAAGGAGGAAGGCGACTTAAAGGGATCGTGAGTCGTGGGTGGAGTTAAATAACATTATGAAATTCAACCGAAAAGTAAAAGACAGTGAACGAAGGGAGAAGGTAATCTGGTACTGGAGAATCCTCTGACACATGGATGGTGCACACAATGACGCACAACTTACTGAATTCCACACGGGGGGTGGTCTGTAGTAAACGTAATCTGACTTTAACATCGACTTCACCCTTGTCACTCCATCCGTCTACCGTCCACTCGAGAAAGAGGTTTCAGGGGTTTGTGAAGATAGGTGAGGCATAAGTATTCCGGTAAAACCAAGGGCTTAGAAACAGACGTTTGATATAACCAGAAGGGAGTCTTCGTACTCCCTTAAAAACACTGTCCTTTTCTATTACGAATGTTTTGGAAAAGTAGTAGTGACAACTAATAAATACTTGAGAATGTCCTTTCCCTGGGAGACCTACGACCGAGCACCCTCTTCGGTGGGGGAGGGAGTTAAATATTATTTACTTACAACCTCATTTAGAGAAGTAATTGATCTATGTCTTTCCTTAAATACGGGGTTTCATCAGTGAGACAGAGAAGTCGGTGTTTTCGGAGTCTGAGGAGAAGGTCTTGTAAGAGAGACTACCCTGTCTGGAAACGACTGGCAGTCTCGTGTCCCTTCTGAAATCGTCCATCTGAGACGTTTCGAGCGTCGGGTTTCGTTTGCGTGTGTCGGAGGGACGGACCTTCGGCCACCCACCAGAACCGACCACTTTCGGGCAGGAAGTTCGTTGACTCCGTCCTCGCGTAATTTCCAGAATTAAAATGTACTACACCGGGACACTCAAATATTTATTCATTGTTTGCTTGTAAGGGGTGCCAAGGAGAGATCTAAAGACACATGGGCGATGTCCGGACCGTCGTCGTCCTCGGAGAGTCTACGGTCTAGTCTTAACGAGAAGTCTCTCTCCCGTCCCTCCGTAAAGACGGTAGTCCTGACTCATTGAAAACTGCGGCTGGAGTGACCAAGGTCAGTGGAATTTTTTTTCTTTTTTTGTTAACAGTTGATTAGATGGGAGACACCAACCTACGTGAGCTAAATTCTAATAGTAGTACACACCGTTCTTGTTTTGTGTCTACAACCTCAAAGTCTTTTTACATGACACCCCCTTGTAATCATTTTTTATGACAAATTTTATATATCGTATACATTGATAATTTATGTATTTTTAGGGTACATGGTTCTCCGTTTTGTACTACTTTCAACAACTTATAAAATTCATGGATATAACGACGTATTTTACCAAGACACGCCACCTTAAAAGTTAACGCCCTCTAAATACTTTAAAACAGTTTCACCATCTAGTACGACTTCAGTCCCCTTTATGAACGCGTGAAATCCAACGAAAGATAAAAATTAATTCAAACTTTGACGTAGAAACATGAACACTCATACGTATATTTATGTACATTCACGCCTACACTAATTGTTATTACGACCAGATACGTCTGTAAGTTTAAGTGAGTGTTTTACTGGGGGAGGGTGACGTCTTTTTTAATGAATTAACTCCGACCCAGACATATCAGTATTACTTGAGTCACATCTTACCGTTTTGAGTTGATCATACCAAGTGGGAGGGACTAAAATCGTCACATCCTCCGTCCTTAATTTGTTCAGAAACCCCAGGATTGGACCTAAAGGTTAACCTCTACTCGGTACTATTGACTTACAATAACATGAACAGTACAATTGAATATAGTCATTTCTACCTCTGACCTACTTAAACCCATCAAACTTATTTCAGGTAGATTACAAATAAGGTTCCCTGACTCTGACCTTTTTTACAAGCTTCCGTCGGAACTTTTATTGGACCGTAAGTTAAATGAGTCTCGAGTTTTAGGATTCGATCATAATAATTGTTACTACTTCAGTTCCCGTTTATTCCTCGAGTCTATTTATGGTCACTTTCAGATTCTACTTATTACTATTAAAACGTACGATTCAGTATAGTCAGTACAGGTTGGGAAACACTGGGATACCTGACATCGGACGGTCCGAGGAGACAGACACCTCTAAGAGGTCCGTTCTTATGACCTCATCCAACGGGGAGGTCCCCTAAAAGGACTAGGTTCCTAGTTTGGACACAAAGAATACAAAGGACGTGACCGGTCGTTCAAGAAATGGTTCTACTTATTTCCGTCTCCTTTTCATCTCTTTGTTTTTCTTACGTTCGTCACCAGACAGAGATCTGCGTTGGACTTAGGGAAAAGTGGTATTCGAGGGGAGGCGGCGAGGGGGGTGGAGGTAAGAGGACCTAGTTGGAAAGGAGACTTAATGGTGACGTAGACCTCGGGTATGATATATTGGATCGTGCATTAATGCTTGAGAAGACGAAAGTACAACAAAATATACACAGGTAAAAGTAGGATTGATCTAAGTTTACATAGACCTCCAGTCATTGATGTAGAGTATATAGACATAAAAGGGGTCCCGGAGGGAGTCGGAATAAGTGTAAATTTTCGAAGTCGCCAACGAGTCACTCAGTTATAGTTCAGTAAAAACGGGAGATCGTTTCTGACTGTCGTTCACAGTAAGAAAGAAGGAGGTAGTACAGTACAGGTGTGGACAAGGTTACAAGGATGTTTTGTATATTTGTGTATGAGATTTTATACTCCCATAAAAAGATAAATAATATATGAAGTAAGACATTATAAAAAAATGTGTTGGTGTATATCTAAGTTAAGTAAGAAAGATTATCAACGTATTTTAAAATAACACACCAACATGGTGGTAAATCAGTCAGTACAGGGGACGACGGGAAATAAGATTGTACTATTGATTATAATGTTATTTATTTACATAGACATAATAGTACATGTATACGAAAATAAAGAAGTATCTAAGGGTCTCATCCTGGTGTCTTAATTTCTAATGAAACGTTTTAATTTAACAATTTCTATGAAGGTCAAATGTAAAAGTTTTATAAATCGGTAACAGGGTGGTAATTATATACAAACACAAGGGAGTGTGAGAACTGTCGTGACCTATAGTAGTTGAAAAAAGTATAGATGGTTCCCAATTCTTATCCTGATCTCTTTTTTACAAAAGAGTGTCAAACCAACATGTAAAGAGAATTGAGGTATCGATCACCTCAATTCAGAGGAGTAACAGATAAACGTAAAGAGGAACACTCTTAACTAAAAGTATCAAAGATGGGAAAAAAAAAAAAAAAAAACCGACGTGTCGTTCCGTACACCTTGACGGAACTGGTCCTTAGTTTGGCTATGGGAAACATCACCTTTGAGTCTCAGAATTAGGTCAAAAATGTAAATGATTAATCCTCAAGAGACATATGGTCCCTATAAAAAGTAAGTGACACAGAGGGTCTATTTAGTATACAAATATAGAACATTTGAGGATTCCTATTACTGACATAGAATTTTGGTTAGAGGGTTAGGGAAGAACGATCGTCAAGACCGTATCATACAATACTACACAAGTAAGACCCTCAAGTCATTTATATAAGTTGTTAGAGTTGGTTGTAGTTAGTTTTCATTAATCCAGCGTGCAACCCTGACTGGTTTGTCTATAAGTAACGTCTCATCTCATGAATCATGGGATTTTACAGACGAACTAGTTCATTCCATAAAGGTAAAATCAATTTTGAACCGTGGGTCCAATTACGGGTGGGACTCGAGGTCAAGTGTGGGTGAACCAAGGTTGTGTCATTTCTGAAGTCTCTTTCGTAAACTCGGGTTGTACACTTTCATGTTGACAGTTCCTATAAACTCATCTTTTACCTGTTTGTCTAACTCCGTCGAAAGTCGAAAAACATATGTGGGTAATACAAACGAAATAAAAAACGTAGACTGGAAGTAGAAACCACACTTGACCCAAACTTACTCTTCACCGTCTCTTTTGATTTTGAATGGACTCCCAGTCCTATAAACCCAGACGAAAATCAAGCCGGAGGTCTATTGATTGACGAGAATGCGTTAAGTCTGAAGTCCAAAGAGTTGTTTTACTATCTTATTTACTAGAGAACGAACTATTCAGATGTTTATTTGGTACTAGAGGGGACGAGACAAGTAGAGGTGTAGTTGACGATTCTTGTTTATTCACATATATACACACACATATATATACTCAAACTCATATACGTAGTAAGTACTAAATATATGTACCTCATTCTAGAGGAGTCATCCTGTCGTTTTCAACTCTTATCCATCCATAAATAATTTGATACTCGAAGAACTTTTGCATTTTCTCCAAAAAAGAAAAGACGTTTACGATTTTAATGCCTATCTCTAAGTGACTTTCAGATTGAAACAGTTAAGATATAAAAGGAAATTGAAGAGTATGAATCCCGAAATTTAAAATATGTTGTCGTGATTAAACTCGTAGTTATTTGACCTTTTTTTTACAAGTGACCTTTTTTTTACGTGTTCGACTTTCAACTCTTAGTACAAAATAATCCCTGTAATGACTCCTGTTATTGACCCCTTTGTAGGAGAGCCTGTCGAGACTCCTTGACTAGGTTTCTCAATTCCCTCCTCGGGCTATGTGTCATTAAAGACGACCTTTTTATTTTGTTTCTTTTTGTTGTGTTTCTTTACATCAACTTGTAGTTTTCTAATGACGATTAGAACTTTAGTCTGTAGCGTTCATTTACGAAAATCCCGAAAAGACATATACCCTTCTATGTCCCCAACTCGGAATAACTTTAGTAAGGAAACTACACGCAGAATTGATGCATTCCGGTCGTAAGATAAGAAGAGGTAGGACTTGAGGGAGTCATCAACTACCGAGTTGCCACTTGTTGTAAGTAACGAATGACTTTACAGTTTACTGTCAGAAACAGGTGATCTCCTGTTTTAAAAGGACTTAATAGAGTAAAGTATCTTTTCCGTAATGAGACCGGAAGATCTCCATGTCCTATTTGTTAACTAGGGACCAGACTGTTGGGTCACTTTTGATCAAACACTTTTTAAACAGGTTAAACGGAGATTAATATCTTTCGGAGTAGAAAGAAAATGGTTTGAAACCTTTCATATCTTAATCTGAAACTCGATCGTTCTACTCCGATGTTTTATAAAGAAACATGTATCAAACACGAACTATTTTTAAATGATCAATCTATAAACTATCAACAACTAGAAAACCGGACGGATTTGAACACGCCATGCACGTATAGTCAGTACAGGCTGAGAGACGTTGGGGTACCTGACATCGTGTGGTCTGAGGAGACAGGTACCCTAAGAGGTCCGTTCTTATGACCTCGCCCAACGGTAAAGGGTGAGATCCCCTAGAAGGGTTGGGTCTCTAGTTTGGACGACAGAGAACGTAGAGGACGTAACCGTCTGTCCAAGAAATGGTGACACGGTGAACCCTTCGGGTGGCTTAGGACTATAACGAAATTAAGAGATGAGACAGGTACATCGACAATCTTACAATCTCGTTGGCACTTAATTTATCGTTGCGAAGTTTTTCCGTCCCCACCGGACACCGGTCCTCAATTCGACATACACCTTTTACTTCTTATTTTGGGAACTTTAGGTCGAGACAATTCTGCACAAACGAAAAATTGACTGTATTATGTGGAGGTGAAGTTGGTATAAAGGGGGGTAGTACTGTTGGTTGTAAAATTTTGGGAGGAAAGTGATACTTAATGAACAGACACAGACAAATTCCGGTGAACTGAAGTGTCAGGAAAGTTTTACGTCAAGTTTCTGTGAGTGGATTAGGTAAAGAAGATTTGTTACTCGGATCAAACTGACCTCTTCTCCTTTATAACTTTTTAGAAGATCCCTCCGAAACTTGTGAGGGTCCCTTTCCCGCGAAAGTCCCTTACCAATTCATGAAACTTTTGGGATTCCTCGAAACATCGATCTCTACTGGAATATGGGGAGTTGTCGAAAAACGTTTGTTTTAGAAAGTTCGAAGGAGATTTTCTGACCACTCGATGTTAAACTTCTTACTCCAAAAGGAAACACAGTCTAATGTCTCGAGTCGTCAGGATTGGAAAAACAAGATAATACAAAAACTAGATTTATTCCTTAATAAATAGTGGTCTTTTACCACCATAAGTCTAGTGTTTGAAGGAGTTTCGTGACTGAAACTAGGAGTTGGTATACATCTCTATCTCCCTCCTCTTTTGATGTAGAAACCTCGCATAGGATTCCCGGTGAGTCTCCGACGAAAAGGTTTCTCTTCTGTGACCCAAGAGACCAGGAACTCTTACTTGGAGAGACGGTTGAGGAACTAAAGTTGACCAATAACATTGTGTGTAGAAGAGTCCTGGAACTTCAAAGTAACAGGATACTCCTATCTTAAAGAAGAGGTAACGTTCTTTATTTACATAAATAATCTTCGAATTAAGTTACACTTAAAAAAACTGTTTAAATACCTCTCTAATCAAATATAGGGAGGTGATTACGGAGGACGATTATCAGATCCCTTAAAGTGTTAGGTGGTCTTCCGTCTGAGGACCCTTACATGTACAATGTGTCATAAACCGAGAAAGGGTACGTCTTAACTCGACGGTAGCATTTTTGACTCGGGATTACCACAAATGTTGAAATTCCATCGACCCTTTGACAGTAAATTTTCGTTATAAATTATGAGAAATGTATGACAAAACGATTGAGGGAAGTAAGCACAGACTGAGACACGCTGGGGTATCTGTCGTCGGGTGGTCCGAGGGGGCAGGGACCCTAAGAGGTCCGTTCTTGTGACCTCACCCAACGGTAAAGGAAGAGGTTACGTACTTTCACTTTTCACTTTCACTTCAGCGAATCAGTACAGGCTGGGAATCGTACCTGACGTCGGATGGTCCGAGGAGGTAGGTACACTAAAAGGTCCGTTCTCATGACCTCCATGAGAAAGGTCCGTTCTCATAACCCCACGATACCCCTGTCTGATAAGGAACTTAAGACCCCTTTTTTTTTTAGTAGGTTTATCAGGAAAGTCGAAAGTTTCATTTCGTTTTCGTTTCTGAGAGAAGACTTTATCTCCACAACCTCTGATCACTGATGTTTCGATTTGACCCCTAAAGGGACCACCAGGTCACCAATTCTTAGACGACAGGTCACGTCCTCTGCACCCAAGCTAGGGACCAGCCCCTTGATTCTAGGGTGCACGACGCCCCGTTGATTCGGGTTCGTGGTGTTGATCACTTCGGGTGTACGAGACCTCGAACGTGTGGTGTTGATCTCTCTACAGACTCGTTACTTCTCGTCGTTTTCTGGAGAGTTAGGTCCGCACGGAGTTGGTTCTGGGTTTCGTCGGTTTTGTTAGTTATTCGTTTTTAAAAATTTTTCTCGATTTGACCAGACCGACCATTATATTTCAACAGAGGTTACATCTGTCGAAACTTCGAGACGTTCAATACAAAGGAAGTCTCTTTACAAGAGAAGGAATCACTTTTAACTCACAGAAACACGAACAAGACTCTCAGACCCTCCCCATCTCCATTCTACTACTCCCTTCCCCTTCTCCTTCCCTTCCCCCTTTCTCTACTACCCTCTCCCAGTCACCAACAGTCTTTTGACGTGTACACCCGGGTTCCGACTTCCTCCTTTGACCCTCTGTGCCCTTTACACCTTTACAAGACTCACAGACATGACCCTTCACCCCTGGGGTTTGGTAAATTAAAGTCATCACTACCTTTACCCTGGAGTAAATTGATACAGTGTGAAGTAAGAGTTTTCAACTACGTCCAATTATGTGTAATGTGTTGGTTTTCTTATTTTCTAAGGATTCAATGTCTAGAGAAATGGTTTAATGATAGACTGGGCAATATCACTTCCTCTCCCCGAAGGGAGCACCGAGTCTACTATTTCTTTAACTGACGTTACACCCTTTGGGTCTAAACTAGTGACCGAACCCTACTAGGGAAGTTCTTCCCTTACCGACGGGTGGGGTTATAAGAACGGACCTCTTAAGGTTCCTGTCCTTCGTTGACTCGTTGAAAGTGAAGTGAAAGTGAAAAGTGTCACCTCCTCTTTCACACTATCAAAACGTGATTGTACGATAAGTCAAGTCAAGTCAAGTCAGCGAGTCAGTACAGGTTGAGACACTGTGGTAACCGACGTCGTGCGGTCCGGAGGGACAGATAGTGGTTGAGGGTCTCGAACGAGTTTGTGCACAGGTAGTGTAGGTACTACGGTAGGTTGGTACAGTGGGAGACTGCAGGTGAAGAGGAGGGTGGAAGTTAGAAAGGGTCGTAGTCTCAGAAGCTCACTCAGTCAAGAAGCGTAGTCCAACGGTTTCATAACCTCAAAGTCGAAGTCGTAGTCAGGAAGGTTACTTATAAGTCCTGACTAGAGGAAATCCTACCTGACCAACCTGGATGAACGTCAGGTGTCCTGAGAGTCTTCAGAAGAGGTTGTGGTGTCAAGTTTTCGTAGTTAAGAAGTCGTGAGTCGAAAGAAATATCGGGTTGAGAGTGTAGGTATGTAGTGATGACCTTTTTAGTATCGAAACCGATCTACCTGTAAAAAACCTTTTCATTACAGAGACTAAAAATGATACGACAGATCCAAGTAGTATCGAAAAGAAGGTTCCTCGTTCATAGAAAATTAAAGTACCGACGTCAGTAATAGACGTCACTAAAACCTCGGGATCTTTTATTTCAGAGAGTGATAAAGGTAACAAAGGGGTAGGTAAAGGGTACTTCACTACCCTGGCCTATGGTACTAGAATCAAAAGACTTACAACTCAAAATTCGTTTAAAAAGTAAGAGGAGAAAGTGAAAGTAGTTCTCCGAGAAATCAAGAAGAAGCGAAAGACAGTACTCCAACCACAGTAGACGTATAGACTCCAATAACTATAAAGAAGGTCGTTAAACCTAAGGTCGAACATGAAGTAGGTCGGGTCGCAAAGAGTACTACATAAGAAGTATATTCAATTTATTCGTCCCACTGTTATATGTCGGAACTACATGAGGAAAGGGTTAAACCTTGGTCAGACAACAAGACACAAGTCAAGATTGACAACGAAGAACTGGACGTATGTCTAAAGAGTCCTCCGTCCAGTCCACCAGACTATAAGGGTAGAGAGTTTCTTGAAAGGTGTTAAACAACACTAGGTGTGTTAGTTTCCGAAATCACATCAGTTATTTCGTCTTCATCTAAAAAAAGACATTGAGAACACGAAAAAACCACTAGGTTGTCTACAACCTTTAAACTAGAGACCAAGGTGACGGAAAAGATTTAGGTCGAAGTTGTAGACCTTCAAGTGTCAAGTGTTTGACAACTTCGGACCGAACCTCTTAAAAGTCGTAATGGAATGATCGTACACTCTACTCACGTTAACACGTAATCAGACTTGTAAAAAACCGTAACGGAAAGAAACACTAACCTTACTTTTGACTGGAAAAGGTCAGGACACCGGTGACGACTCAAAAGGTGTAAACGACCGTATAACTTACATCGTGAGAGTATCGTAGTAGAAAATCCCAAACTTTGTCGAGTTGACCTTAAGGTAGTGGAGGTGATCGAAACAAACATCACTACAAAGGATTCCAGGTGAACTGAAGTGTAAGGTCCTACAGACCGAGATCCACTCACTAGTGTGGTAGTACCTATAGACCCAGTACTTGTAGAAAAAACATATCAAGAAGACATATAAGAACGGTGGAGAAGAATTATAGAAGACGAAGAGAATCCAGGTGTGTTAAAGACAGGAATCAACTCGGGTAGAAACGTACTTTACAAGGGAACCATAGCGATTAAAAGAACTTCTCTAGAGATCAGAAAGGGTAAGACAACAAAAGGAGATAAAGAAACGTAACTAGTGACTCCTTCGGAAAGAATAGAGAAGAACGATAAGAAACCTTGAGACGTAAGTCTACCCATATAGAAAGGAAAAGAGGAAACGGAAATCGAAGAGAAGAAAAGAGTCGATAAACATTCCGGAGGAGTCTGTTGGTAAAACGGAGAAACGTAAAGAAAAAGGACCCCTACGAGAACTAGCCATAGAGGACATGTTACAGTCCTTGAAGGTAGGTATCAAGAAGTCCGTGAGACAGATGGTCTAGACTAGGGAATTTATATAAACAGTGAAGGTGACATAATAACATTCCCTAAACTAAATCCAGTATGGACTTACCAGATCACCAAAAGGGATGAAAGAAGTTAAATTCAGACTTAAACCGTCATTCTTCAAGTACTAGACTCGGTGTCAGTCGAGGACCAGAACAAAAACGACTGACGTATCTCGAAGAGGGAGAAAACGACGTTTCTTATATTAGTTAGACTAAAACCACAACCGGTAGACCACTACAGGTACACATCTCAGAAGAGAACACAACAACCTTCTCCCACAAACGATACTGGTCACACAAGAGAACCGTTTTGAGACAATCGAAACGGGACGAAGAAAAACATGAGGTTCCGGTTTAAAAGGACAATGAGGTCCATAGAGAACTGAAAGATGAAAACGTAAGGTCAGAGGATATTACTTTTCCTGTATAAAACCCCCCACAATCAAGATCTTCCAGGACCTCCAGAAGTATCTTGGTAAGTTGAAGTCGAAGAAGTCGTAATGACCAGTCCCGTATCTGAACCTAATGACACTATGACTTACCAAACGGGACCTTTACTTGTCTCTAGTAAAACAGACAAGACTCTGACGTAGGTTCATGACGAAAGGCCTGAGAACAACCGATACTACCGATGAGGTAAAAAAGATTACCTAAGAACGGGTGTCATCACCTATATTACCAGTCGACTCAATTTAAGTGGGTAAGGTCAGGTAAAATCAAGTGACTGAGGATTTTACAACTACAAGTGAGAACGGTAGAGGACCAACTGGTAAAGATTAAATAGAACTAAGTACCTGGATTGTAAGGTCCAAGGATACGTTATAACGAGAAATGTCGTAGTCTGAATTGAAGGTAGTGGTCAGTGTAGGTATCGACCCACAACAAAAACGAAACCGAGGCAGAGAAGGAAGAAAAACCTTAATAAAGAGGTGACTAGAGGTCATCGTATAACCTCTTGGATGACTGGACTCCTCAAGTAGAAAGTCACAGGATAGAAAAACGGAAAAGTATGACGAGTACCCCAAGAGTTCCGTTCTTATGACTTCACCGAACGATAAGGGAAGAGGTCACTTAGTGTAAAACAGTCTTGAGAGGTGGTACTGGGTAGACAGAACCCGCCGGGA
This sequence comes from Capra ibex, assembly GCA_006410555.1. Taxonomy (NCBI): domain Eukaryota; kingdom Metazoa; phylum Chordata; class Mammalia; order Artiodactyla; family Bovidae; genus Capra; species Capra ibex. Next base: position 23,360,766 of record SJYO01048061.1, on the reverse strand, counting down.
TGTGTCGTACTGAATATCAAAGTGACTAAATCTATTCCGACACCAGGTACACTAGTCAAACCAATCAAAAGACACTAACACCAAAAGTCCGACAGACGGGAGACTACCTCTTCCTATTCTCCGAATACCTTCGAAGGACTAACCTCTCTAACTCCCCTTTTGACCTAGAACAAGACTACCCACCCCGGTACGAGTCATTTAGAAATTAGGTTAAAAGACAACTACCCACCCCGACATAAGGGAGGGACAACAAACTGGACCTCCGGTTTGATACCACCTCCATTACTTTTATTACTTCCCTTACTGTTGGATGAGGTCATAAGAACGGATCTCTTAAGGTACCTGTCTCCTCGGACCACCCGAAGCCAGGTACCCCAGTGTTTCTCAACCTATGCTGAAACGGACACACATGACTTGACATTGAAGGAGGTTAAAATTTCCTTTTGACCTCTTCCTTTACCGTTGGGTGAGGTCACAAGAACGGACCTCTTAGGGTCCCTGTCCCCTCGGACCACCCGACGACAGAGACCCCAGCGTGTCTCAGCCTGTGCTGACTTCACTGAATCATCATCATTACTTCTATTACCACTGGAGGAAGATTTCCAGGAAACTCCGGGACTGGGGCGTCGTTCGGTGGTGGTTGGTGTGAAGGTGGTCTTTGATGACCTGTGAGTGTTCCTTCAAACCCAGGAAGAGAACACCAGAATGACGAGGAAAGAGGACCCAGGACCCCACGTGTTTCAAAACAAACATGGGAGCTTCTTATACAAAGGGGTCAGGACACATTCAAGACCGTCGAGATACCACCCCAATTACCGTTGGAGGAGGTTCTCCCGAATACGGTATGGGGTCAAACGACGTGGGTCTCGGGGACGGGGACGTCGTCCGGTGACGACTGGACATGGAGACGTCTTCTGTAAGTACGTATCAAGACCGAGTCAGAGACACCTCGGAGACCAAAGACCACACGTGTCCCAAACCAACTCGGAAGGTTCGTAGAGACCACCCATACCCCAAACTAAGATTTACGCTAAAGTGCGGAGGATGGTAGAAAGACCCCTAAGAGGAAACGAGGACCTGTACTCCATAGAAAAAACCACCCTAGGTTGTAAGGGGACAGTTGCCAACAAGTCGTCGTTCAACATTAAAACCTCAAGAACGTCCTCTTCTACTCGCGTGCAGGACGAAGAGGTGGTTCAACAATATCCAATACGAATTAGACTATCGAATCACCTAATATAATTTGTCCAGGTATTTAACCTTCTATAGAATTACCTCATCGGTAGTACCAGTTGTTTTCTCAGGTTTTGCGTCATGAACCTACGTTAGAGTTTTTACTCTCTTACTAGAGACAAGCAGAGGTTCCGTTTGGTAAGTTATAGTGCCATTAGGTTCAGATACGGGGTTGGTCGTTACGACTTCTTCTACTTCGACTTGTCACGATACTTCTGGATGTTCTGGAAAATCTTGATTGTGGATTTTTTCTATAGGAAAAGTAATATCCCCTGACCTTACGTTTTCATTCTTCAGGTCTTTGTGGACCTTATTGTCCTTTTAAACCGGAACCTTACGCCTTACTTCGTCCCGTTTCTGATTGTCTCAAAACGGTTCTTTTACGTGACCAGTATCGTTTGTGAGAGAAGGTTATTGTGTTCTCTTCTGAGATGTGTGCCTGTAGTGGTCTACCAGTTGTGGCTTTAGTCTAACTAATATAAGAGACGTCGTTTTCTACCTCTTCGAGATATGTCTGTGTTCGAGATTGTCTTTGTTCTGGTCCTCGACTGACACCGAGTCTAATACTTGAGGAATAATGGTTTAAGTCTGAATTTAACTTCTTTTATTCCTTTTGGTGATCTGGTAAGTCCATCCTGGATTTAGTTTAGGGAATACTAATATGTCACCTTCACTCTTTATCTAAATTCCCGGATCTAGACTATCTATCTCACGGACTACTTGATACCTTACTCCAAGCACGGTAACATGTCCTCTGTCCCTAGTTCTGGTAGGGTACCTTTTCTTTACGTTTTTTCGTTTTACCGACAGACTCCTCCGGAATGTTTATCGACACTTTTCTTCTCTCCACTTTTCGTTTCCTCTTTTCCTTTCTATATTCGTAGACTTACGTTTTAAGGTTTCTTGTCGTTCTTCTCTATTCTTTCGGAAGAAGTCGCTAGTTACGTTTCTTTATCTCCTTTTCTTGTCTTACCCTTTCTGATCTCTAGAGAAGTTCTTTTAATCGCTATGGTTGCCTTATAAAGTACGTTTCTACCCGAGTTATTTCCTGTCTTTACCATACCTGAATTGTCTTCGTCTTCTATAATTCTTCTCCACCGTTCTTATGTACCTTCTTGACATGTTTTTTCTAGAAGTGCTGGGTCTATTAGTGCTACCACACTAGTGAGTGGATCTCGGTCTGTAGGACCTTACACTTCAGTTCACCCGGAATCTTTCGTAGTGATGTTTGTTTCGATCACCTCCACTACCTTAAGGTCAACTCGACAAAGTTTATGACTTTCTACTACGACACTTTCACGACGTGAGTTATATGGTCGTTTACACCTTTTGAGTCGTCACCGGTGTCCTGACCTTTTCCAGTCAAAAGTAAGGTTAGGGTTTCTTTCCGTTACCGTTTCTTACGAGTTTGATAGCGTGTTAACGTGAGTAGAGTGTACGATCATTTCATTACGAGTTTTAAGAGGTTCGGTCCGAAGTCGTTATGCACTTGACACTTGAGGGACTTCAAGTTCGACCAAAATCTTTTCCGTCTCCTTGGTGTCTAGTTTAACGGTTGTAGGCGACCTAGTACCTTTTTCGTTCTCTCAAGGTCTTTTTATAGATAAAGACGAAATAACTGATACGGTTTCGGAAACTGACACACCTAGTGTTATTTGACACCTTTTAAGACTCTCTCTACCCTTATGGTCTGGTGGACTGGACAGAGAAGTCTTTGGACATACGTCCAGTCCTTCGTTGTCAATCTTGACCTGTACCTTGTTGTCTGATCAAGGTTTATCCTTTTCCTCATGCAGTTCCGACATATAACAGTGGGACGAATAAATTGAAGATACGTCTCATGTAGTACTCTTTGCGACCTGACCTTCCTTGTGTTCGACCTTAGTTCTAACGACCCTCTTTATAGTTATTGGAGTCTATACGTCTACTGTGGTGGGAATACCGTCTTTCACTTCTCCTTGATTTTTCGGAGAACTACTTTGACTTTCTCCTCTCACTTTTTCAACCGAATTTCGAGTTGTAAATCTTTTGCTTCTAGTATCGTAGACCACGGTAGTGAAGTACCCTTTATCTACCCCTTTGTCACCTTTGTCACAGTCTGAAATAAAACCCCCCGAGGTTTTAGTGACGTCGGTACTTTAATTTTCTGCGAATGAGGAACCTTCCTTTCGATACTAGTTGGATCTATCGTATAAGATTTTCGTCTCTGTAATGAAACGGCTGATTCCAGGTACATCAGTTCCGATACCAAAAAGGACACCAGTACATACCTACACTCTCAACCTGACACTTCTTCCGACTCGCGGTTTCTTAACTACACAAACTTGACACCACAACCTCTTCTGAGAACTCTCAGGGAACCTGACGTTCCTATAGGTTGGTCAGGTAAGACTTCCTCTAGTCGGGACCCTAAAGAAACCTCCCTTACTACGATTTCGACTTTGAGGTCATGACACCGGTGGAGTACGCTTCTGGACTGAGTAACCTTTTCTTAGATTACGACCCTCCCTAACCCCCGTCTTCCCCTTCCCCTGTTGTCTCCTACTCTACCGACCTACCGTAGTGACTGAGCTACCTGTACTCAGTCTCGCTTGACGCCCTCAACCACTACCTGTCCGTCCGGACCGCACGACGTTAAGTACCCCAACGTTTCTCAACCTGTGCTGACTCGCTTACTTGACTTGACTTGACTTGTTAATAAGGTATTAAACACTAAATAAACATGTATATTTTGTTCCTATCTGAGAATACACATCAATGAGTCGGTCAAGTCATTCCTATAACTAAGAGACGACACACAGTCCTTTGTACAACTCCTTCAGGACGGAAAATCCTGGAGTATGAAAGAAACCGTCTATCTACACACATCTCTATTACTGTTCTGTTGCATTTTTGTTAGTGTAGACTTTATTGGTGCTTACAAACCCGTCAGGACTCGTCCCATCGTGATGTTCCAGGACCATAGTGACCCGAGACTGTCAACGTCCCTCACTTTCCAACCCTTCCAGAAGTCTCCACTTTTACTATCTCATCGGAATACCTCTGGTGTGTCCTCCTCCTCTCACAAGATTCTACCTTTTAGTATTATCTACGGTCTCCAGTACTTATACGTTCACTCACACAGGTGTTTGTCGCTGACTGAAAAAATCTCGTGTGACTCAATCTCCCGGACACCTACTGTTCCATTCTCCTGACTCGTCTCCGGTTGTACAGATCTTGAATCTTTATTTCTAATTTAAGGAAGTATCGCTATCAAAACATCTACGGTGTTTTGAGTTTCGACTTAGACAGTACCAGTCAAACGAAGACCATATTTTTGGTGGATTGTGTAAAACAATACTGAGTAAAGATTTGGGTATCATCAAAGTTAGTTATTCAGTTAGCGATATACATCATTGGGACTCCCGTTACTTCTCTTTCGAAGAGTGATTGTCACCTCATTCCTCTCACTATTCTTCGTCTGTACTCTTTGGTGAGTCAAAGATCAGACCCACTCAACCATATCAGAGGACGTACCTAACTGTTTGAAAAAGGTATTTGTGGTCTCTCATTTACATACTCCCAACCGTCCAACAGGTCTCAGATAGTGTCGACGAGGTGTGACGGTGCCACCGTGTTTTCCTCCGTCTCTGCTGTGTGTCTACTTACCAGTACCGGTGCAAGGTCACTCCATAATAAATTTCTCCTCTGTCTCCCGGTGTAACCCGGAGGTTGTCATCTCATGGTTGGGACCGTCACGACTTAGTTTTGTGTTATGGTATTGACCATCGAGTCGACCATTTCTTCGGTGGACGTTACGTCCTCTGGGGACAACTAAGGACCCAACTCTTCTAGGGGACCTCTTCCCTATCCTATAAGTGAGGTCATAATAACCTGAAGGGACCGAGTCTACCATTTCTTAGACGGACGTTACACCCTCTGGACCCAAACTAGGGACCTAACCCTTCTTGGGGACCTCCTCCCGTACCGTTGCGTGAGGTCATAAGAACGGACCTCTTAGGGGTACCTGTCTCCTCGGACCGTCCGATATCAGGTACCCCAGTGTTTCTCAACCTGTACTGACTCGTTGATTAGTGTCGTGTCATGGTATTGACTGCAAACATTGACACCGGAATCGAGTCGTTCATTGTAAAACTAGTACAAGTCACAAGAAGTGAATTCTTCCCTGAAGGGACCACCAGGTCACCGATTCTAAGACTCGAGGTTCACGTCCCCCGGGTCCAAACTAGGGAACAGTCCCTTGATCTAGGGTGTACGGTGTCGATTCTCAAACGTACGGCGTTGATTTCTAGGGCTCACGACGTTGAGTCTGAACCGTGTCGGCTTATTTATAATTATTTGTTAATTAAATCTTTTTCTTCAGTTCTCTTACACATTTCACATAATCTTTCTCAGATGGATCATAATCTTTTCTAAAACAATCAATCCTCTATTTATGATTCGATATACCCTCTTTTATTAGATTTTTGTATCGTACAAAATATATAAACGTACCGACTTCAAAAAGAGAGGACACCTAAAGACATGGTCGTATATGTGTCATAAGTATGGTCACCAGATCTGGACTTAGGAAGTTATGTCATTGGTGGTCGGTGTACACTGGTGGTTCGTGGACTTTACACCATTTATAAGGGTTTCTTGACTTAAACCCCGAAACAAATAAAGACGTAATGTAAATTTAAATAATTTTTACTTATGAGTAAAGACACTCACCTTTTGAAATTTTACATAAACAATGTTAAACCTACTTGAAAAAGTTAGATTAAAAACCTTTAGATTTATGTCTAGTTCATAAAGAATACTTTTACATCGTAAGTTGAACTCTACACATAACGTAACATAAAGAGAACCTGTTTTATAGATTATGTATAAAATACAAGATCTTATAGGACCACTCCTTCAGTTTCACAAAGGAAGACGTAAACTTCTCACCCCTTTCTTCCCTGTCATTTGTCACACCCGTGTCGCTCAATTACCGTTGTTCCGTTAATGTAAGTATCAGAATAGGTCGAGAAGCCGAGTAGGATAACTTGACGTTACGGAATTGTTGAGAATTACCTTAGTTTAGAGGGGACTCTATAGAAATTTAGGTGTAATAAACCGATTACACTTAAGACTACAAACACTTCTCTGGTCACCGACCTCACTAGTTAACATTAGGGGTCCTCTACCCCGGGGTCCAGCAGGAGTCCGACGCTCTGACTTCCCCACTGAGTCGTAGTCGTCAAGTTAGCTTGTAAGCGTAGGACTATTGAGTAACTCTTTCTCGGTTATACTAGGTCTCGATAAGGAACAAACAGACTTTTAGGAGAGTGTGTATGTCGTCTTAATTTTTTGTGTGGGTACACAGGACGAAGGGTCCATCCAAAACAAAGAGACGGTAAAGAGTAAGTTTGCGTTAAATATGTTTTCCATTTTCAGTTTTCGTTCCTTTTCGTTCTTAGTAAAAAATCCGTGAACGGACCACCAGGTCACCAAATTTTAAACGTCCTCGACGTCCGAACTAGGGACAAGTCCCTCGATTCTAGGATGTAAGGACACTGACGTTTGGGTTTTGTATTTGGTCTTCGTTATAACATTGTTTAAGTTATATTTCTGAAAATTTTTAGGTAAAAAAATTTTTTTTCTTAGAGAGAGAGAGAAAAATTGAAAGAGGTTAAACTCTAGAGTAACTATTGTAAAACCCAGTCGTTTTCAACAGTAACATGGATGTGTAGAAGGGACGAACTTCGGTTTTTTCACTACTAGTTTGATAATCGTCCGATGTTTTGGACTCGTGGTTGGTTAGTTCTTCCTGCAACTGTCTCGACCCCCTTTCAGACCGGTAGTCGAAGGAGAGGCCCGGAGGATCAAGGAGCAGAGAACGGTATAACCGAAATATGAGGATCGGATCTCAAGGTCCGTCGGTGAAACTACTCCTGAGACCTTAGGAAACGGGGTAAGGGTCCGGGAGGACGGGGACCAAACCCTCAACCGTCAGCAACAGAACCGGGTCTCAAGGATCAGACCCAGAATGTGACCTGACGAGTAGTGAGTCTTGGTGTCGTGACGGACTGGTGTCATGGTTGGTAGTGCTCCTGAAGTGACTTCTGATAGAGGGGAGACCGGGTGGGTTGAGGTAGAAGATGAAAGGGGTTCCGACGTGTAGGTGGGAACCTACGACCTGATCCTGATGGGTCAACCGGGATCCCTACGTTCGGGGGTAGGAAGGGTGAGAGGTGCGAAGGATGGGGGTGTGTGGATAGTCTACTTTAGAGTTGGAGAGGTCAGATTCAGGTGGGCTCAAGATTGTCCAGGGGAGTCACACACTTCTGAAACGGATACGAGGATATGGAAATAAGAGTAAACGGATACCTCCGTTTTCACTTCAACGAGCCAGTATAGCCTGAGAAACGCTGGGGTACCATACATCGGACAGTCCGAGGAGGTAGGTACCCTAAAAGGTCCGTTCTTATGATGTCACCCAATGGTAAAGATTCACCTACCGTAATATGAAGTAAACCACCAATAAGGGGTGTACAATACAAGGAAGTCATAAACATTGAAGAGTCCCTTCTGGGTGTCAATTGTTATCACAATCAGTGAGTCAGCACGGTCTGAGAAACGCTGAGGTACCTGACGTCGGGTGGTCCGAGGAGACAGGTACTCTAAAAGGTCCGTTTCTATGACCTCACCCAACGGCAAAGGAAGAGGTTGTCAATTGTTAGTCAAAGTCAAGTCAAGTCAGTGAGTCAGCACAGACTGAGAAACGCTGGGGTATTTAACGTCGTGTGGTCCGGAGGAACAGGTAGTGGTTGAGGGCCTCAAGTGAGTCTGAGTGTAGGTAGCTCAACAACTACGGTAGGTCGGTAGAGTAGGAGACAGTAGGGGAAGAGGAGGACGGGGGTTAGGGAGGATCGTAGTCTCAGAAAAGGTTACTCAGTTGAGAAGTGTACTCCATCGGTTTCATGACCGCAAAGTCGAAATCGTAGTAAGGAAGGTTTCTTGTGGGTCCTGACTAGAGGAAATCTTACCTGACTAACCTAGAGGAACGTCAGGTTCCCTGAGAGTTCTCAGCAGAGGTTGTGGTGTCAAGTTTTCGTAGTTAAGAAACCGTGAGTCGAAAGAAGTGTCAGGTTGAGAGTGTAGGTATGTACTGGTGACCTTTTTGGTATTGGAACTGATCTACCTGGAAACAACCGTTTCATTATAGAGACGAAAACTTATACAAGTCAATTGTTATGACATAACATATAAACTTTTAACAATTCTCTCTTCCAGAATTTTAAAGAGTAGTGTTCTTTGTTTTTAACAACGATAATTATGAACACCACTACTACAATCGATTTGAATAACACCACTGGTAAAACATTATGTACATATATAACTTAGTGATACAATATATGGACTTTGATTATATTACAATATACAGTTAATATAGAATTAAAATTTTATTTTTCATTTTATGTTACTCTTTCTCTTTTTTTTCTTTTTTATGAAAATTTTTTTATGCTAGAGAAAACATTGGATTCACAGTATTTCGGACCTAATACTTTATCAGTAACGTACCTCATGATAATTGTCTATGTAATTGTTATTCACTCGATGTGACGGAAGCGGTTGTTCTTAGTGAAAGTGTTTATGTTACAACTTACTTTCTCCGATCTGAGTTTCGTTATAGAAAACATGCTAAGATAAATGCATATCAAGTTTTCGTGGGTTTTGATTTCGATTTTGTAAATTCTTCAGTCCCATCGTCAATGGAGACTCCTCCTTTTTCTCTTTTCCCTAATACTCCACTAAGTTCCCACCTTAAAATCTCCAACTGCCTTAACATAAAGAACGGGACCCACTACTGACACACCTCTCGAGTGAACTACTGTTATGTAACTCGGTATGCTAACACGTTAAAAAAGACGTAAAAAAGATATCTACACAATGTGAGGGGAATTTTCAGTTCTTTGAATAAAAGATTATTTGTTCTTCATTTTCCATTTAATATAATACATAAGTCGTTGTTTTCGATTACAAAGAGGACACATTTTGTCATTACTAATGAAACTAAACTAAACTCCTTGGGTCAGTTGTGAAGGTCACCACGGTCTTTAAAGTAGTATTCTTCAAGTCGAAAAAGACATTTTCTAGGATAATGTACGTTTATGACCATCTTTTATTCAGTCTTTAATAACCCCCAAACAAGTGGTAATCTCCCACCCCGAATTCCACGTCCTCAAGACCTCTGTTTGATCCGTCAAGTGTAAGACCAAGGTGGTGAAAGATCGACAAAGTCAATGAAAACAATATATCGTTTAGTGGAGGTTTGAGTTACTGAATTTTGTTGTTGATAAAGTAAAATAAGTCCAAGACACCCAATCCCTAAACCCTTTCACGACCAGAACCACTAAAAAAAGACAACAACAAGGAACATCGTGACGGATTCTAGAGAGTCTCTACGAGTCGACCGACTACTCGATCGACCAGACGTCGCCCGTCCCAGCCTCCACCCCCGTCCCCCTCAGAATCTACCAAAGTAAGTGTTCAAACCATGATCTCTATTTTACTGACTTTCGATCCCAACGGTCCGTCTCGTCGACGCACACTGGAGAGACACATTGAACCGAAGAACTGTTATACCGTCGGAGTCCCATTAGTCTGAAGTGTGTACCGTCGAGTCCCGAGGGTCATGTTGACCAGGTTACTAGTTCCGGTTTCAATGTGACGGAAAGTACAAGATCCACGTCTTCGGTTCAGTACAGTGTAGTCGGTGTGAGATAACTCACTACATCAGTATTTAGGTGGGTCTAAGTTTCCGTTCTCTGTGTCCTGAACTGGGGAATTACCCTTCTCAGTATTCCAGTGTAGCAGTTTCTTATACGTCCTATTCTCGAGAACAACGTCGGTGGACACCTTTAATGGTAGATGATACGAACAGCACACTGGCACCCGTTTATAAAATTTAAGTGGTTCTGAGCGAATGAAGTGGACGTTTTCCTACCATTATTATTGTCGGTGAAATTCCTCAATGAAACTCCTGTCTGACTACTGTATTATGTGGAATCCACAAGTCGTCATGGTCCCTTCTCTTCTCCTTTGTAATCAATAAAAGGAAGGAAGGACACTTCTATCGTCCTCGACTCCTTTCACCTCCAGTTTCTCTTCCACTACGATCCCATTTTCAGTCTCTCCCGTTTGGACCCTCCTTCCCGTGTCTGCCCTCCTTCTCCGTTCAATATGTTAGTCACTACGTAGGGTTCTTCCGTTTTGTCAAGTCTTTCGTTACACCCGTTCTTCCTTTTTGTTCGAAAAAGTCGAAGGGTTAAAAGGGATCTTAACCGGAACCATAAAACAGTTCGTTCGACACCCTCTACTGAACAAATTTTTTTTCAGTGAAAGTAATCTTTGTAGTCTAACAGAAGTAAGAATCTCGACGGTTCATTTTTATTTTCTCCCTGGGACTAAAACTGTGTAGGACTGTGACTGCCGTCTCTCATTAGAAAGAATTCAGAGATTTGTTTCCTTGTGGTTGGAAAGACCCGGTACCACCACGGGACCCTAAACGATGCCTTTACCTTCCTACATTGTTTGAAATTCTCTTTATTTACCTAGAGAAGGTTTGTTCAGGGTCTACTCGGTCCACTTCCCCTGGACATAATACCCTACGAAATAATTATGAATTGTCTTTCTCGGTCTTTGTGAAACGGTGAACCGTCGACACTTTACTTGGAAAAATCGTTTACTACTTTTGTCCTCTATTACATTTAATTGTGAAACGCCCTTTGATTACATTTTAAAAGTCAGGGTCTTGACTATACTACGAAGTCAACTGTTCAGTTTACTACGAAATACGGTAAAAAATTAAATTTTTTAAACTAAATTAAATTTCGTTTTTACGTCTTAATATACTTTCTGTTTCATTTATTATAAAAACGTCAAGGAGACGTACCTAAATTACGAGAAAGTCGAACGATTAGTCCTTGTGAATAACTCGTGGACGACGACGACGATTCAACAAAGTCAGCACAGGCTGAGACACACTGGGGTATCTACCGTCGGGTGGCCCGAGGGGGTAGGGACCCTAAGAGGTCCGTCCTTGTGACCTCACCCAACGGCAAAGGAAGAGGTTACGTACTTTCACTTTTCACTTTCACTTCAGCGAACCAGTACGGGCTGAGAATCGCTGGGGTACCTGACGTCGGGTGGTCCGAGAAGGTAGGTACCCTAAGAGATCCGTTCTCGTGACCTCCCCCAACGGTAACGGGAGAGGATAACTTGTGGACAACCTATGATTTAGACTCGACAGACCTTCGATATGAAAGATGTCAGAACGTTGCTTATATGTTTAAACTCTTAAGGTTTCAGTACGATTTAACACTAAGATGTGACCTCTTCGACTGACATTAGACCCTGAAACTCGAAAGATACTTGTTTGTCCTTTTTTTTGACGTTTATAAATGAATTATAGGTGTACCCGTGTCCGGAACGGTACACATCACTTTATATGTTTCAACTCATTATAGGTTTGTGATAACAATATTTACAGTATTAGATCGTTTGTCTCCGTATGTTATTATTGAGATAGTACTTTGTGTATTTCTAGTTTATGGTCTCATCTCTAAAAAATTTTTGTAGTAAGAGACCCCTACAAACCTTGTCTCACTAAGTAAGGTTGTCCCTACATCATTTATCTCTTTCGAATAAAATTTTTCGCTTTAAAGTTTCCCTTGGAATTTTTTATCAATCACGAAACTTCCTTATAGGTTCCACATTCTTATAGGTTTATCTTACTCGTGTAATTTGTCCGAGATCTTCGTCCTCTTATATCTCTTATGAGGTCCTTCTCTTTCGACTAGTGTGACACTCCAAGAATCTTAGTCTCTTGCGAAAACGAACAAAATTTGTGGAACGACCGTGTTTCATCTTCGAGTTATTTACAATTCATTTATTAGTCTGTACCCCAATACCTACATCTTACTTTGACTGTCTCCCCTCTTTTCCAGAACTTTCAGGTTACGTTTTGAGGTCTGGAGTAAAACGTACATTTCTGTACTACCTAACTACGGGGTCCTGTTGAGTTGGTGTTCTTTGTATACCTTGCTCTTATTCTCCTTTCTGTTACCGTCCCTTTTGAACAGACAAATAAAGGGTGGTTGTCCCAAATAAGAGTACTACCCATAAGTCCTTCCCACAAACAGACTATGTAATTTTTTTGTTCTGACTAAACATTTCATAGTACTAAAATAAGGGTTGAGACACCAATCTCACAGAGGTGATATAAAAGTTTAAAAAGTCTTGAACTAAAAACTTTTTCAACATTAACTCTATTACAAACTTCGGAAATTGCGTGTTCCCCTTTTTTACGATCTTTTTATAGTTGAGTAAACTGAGGTATTCTTTTTTTTTTGAAACTATGTTCAAAAAAATTTTTGGATTTTCTTTTTAAGTTTGTTGTCTGCCATTTTTTTTTTTCTCGTCAGTTATTCTGTCTGTTTATATATTATGTAAATAATATATTTTTCTAGTAAGTTGAACTATTCTTTTTATGATTCTTTAGTTATTTATTCACTAGTTTCCTGAATCTATTGATTCTTTACTGAGTGTTTCTTTTTCTTTACATTTAGTTTTACCGTTCAAAAGTTGGACCTGTCATCCCCCTTTTATTTTCTACAATTTTACACTCTACGATAAAAGATCCAATTGTTTTTGTCACAAAATTATAATTATTGGTCAAGACGGTTGCAACGTTAGTTTAACAATGTAAATATGTAACAATACTGTAATAATTAACCACGTTTAGAATCTTTAGATGAACAGTGTTATATGGTCCACGATAGTTTTGGTACTTAGGGTGAGTACCCTGAACTGAATTCTTTTTAAGTTTCCTTCTTTTTAACTACCCAAACTTCTTTAATTAAAGTCATATTAATATTGTTACTTTTAGACTCGTTCCGTTTCATTTAAATTGTTCGTCAATAATTCACTGAGAGAGGTAACGCGGGACACTATTGTCACTTCTTTCGGTTCTTCTAAATCAACGACAGTAGAACTCGAGTGGGTTCCGTCTCCGATGACAGGTTTAAGTCTGTACTGTCTCAGTGAAACTGTGTATATGTGACGGTATACACTTTGTCTATCGATCACCCTTCGACGACATATCGTGGCCTTCGAGTCGAGTACGAGACACTACTGGATATCTGTCCACTCTACCACCTCCCCTCCCTCCGAGTGATCCCTCCTCTATGTACACATGAATGTCGACCAGGTTCAACAACACGTCGTCTTTGGTTGTGTTGTAACATTTCGTTAGTAGGAGGTTAATTTTTTTTTTTTCACTCAGTAAATTTTTAAAAAAAATTTTTTTCCCAAACTCGGACGGTACTCGGTGTACAGGAGAGTGGAGGATCTCGAGTCCTAGACTAGTGTTCTTTAGGCAGCCTTAACGGACGTTGTGAAAATTTTGTGCGTACACAGATTCGAGGTAGTAGTCCTCTAAGATTAAGTCTTAGATGACTAAAGTCAACAAAAAAACAAAAAAAAAAACAGGTCAAATGATATGACTTCCTGTCCCTTCGGACTTCACGACGTCAGGTACCCCAACGTTTCTCAGCCTGTGCTGACTCGTTGACTTGTCGTTGTTGGTATAACTTGTCCTACGAACCCCGACCACGTGACCCTACTGGGTCTCTCTACTATACGCCTCCCACCACCCTCGCCCCAAGTCCCAACCCTTGAGTACATGTGGACACCACCTAAGTACAATTGTATACCGTTTTGGTTATGTCATAACATTTTATTTTTTTATTTTAAATTTAAATTTTTTTTAAAAAAATTTCTTTTCCATATTTGTATTATGTGAACGCAGGTCTACACAAACTGTAACGATGAGTCTAGTAATGTGAACAGTTTACGAGTTAGTTTGTTATCGTTTCGTGTTAGTACTTCTTAATTCAACAATACTTTAAGTCGAAGGGAAGTATCCCACGACCACTGAGATCTAATTACGGAACAAACAAGATTGTAACTTTGAATTTCAATGACTCTTTGATAATAGTATTTATATTCACCTTTTAAAACATAACCGACATTGTCTTTACTTACTGCTTTTAGATTTAACTAAAAATACCAATAAGAAACGAAAATGACGAAATTTTTCGAATCACAGATGATAATTTCATTAAGTAATTTCATATATTAATTAGCCTTGGAGTGGTCGTAGGGAGGAGACAGAGAAAGAGAGACGGGGAATGTATAACAAGGGTTTACCTTTAAAGTAAGAGAGATATAACATATTCTCATGAGAGAATTGGCAAAGTAAAAAGGCACGATATTAAGAGTTTAACAAAGGCTACCCAAACTATAATTGTTTAGGATTAACCAACATATTATTCTCGTCTGTCATGTCACAATTCGGTGAAGATGTCGTGGATAAAAGACATACGTTTAGTCTGTCTTTGTTTACAAACCGGGGTCGACCCGTTTTACAGGGTAAATCTTAAGAAAAGGAGAAGAAACAAGAAACTACAAGACGTTTACTCGAAATCTTGAGGTGAGAAGTGTGTTAAGTTAAAATGTCTGGGTAATAGACTCTATATTACACCTCCAATTTATATAGTCCCGTCGGTAATACACTTTTATTAATTGTCATTACTTATTACGTGATTAAGGTGACTACTCTCTACCAATATACACATTACTTCACAACCCCGTCGGGACTGTTTACTTTAATTTTATAAATTTGTGACAAAATACTATAATGAAACGAGTATATTAAAGGAAATGGATGTTACTCGGTGAACCTAATAGCAGTAATAGAACTGTCGAGACTTCCTACTTTATCACGTCCAATTACACTGTCGCTAATCAGTCTTACTTTTAGGTAGTAGGTCCCGTCTTGTCCGCCTCCGTATTTCCCGGGGAAGTGACAGGACAAAGGTTGTGATCTTCTTACTATGATAGTTGTAGTGAAGTTATAATTTACCCATCTTAATAGAACAGTAAGTCAATGTCGGAGACTTCTTCATGGATAAACATGGACGTTTCCTTTCCAGTCGGAAAGAATTAGTGGGTATTTTTATACAACTACCTAGGAAATATAGTTATTATCACTGTCCTTGTCTCTGTCCTCTCTTCGTACTGTCAGATTTTCGTTCTTCAAAGAGGGAGTTCAGGGACGTCGAAAAAGGGTCATTAAAAATGACTTTTAACCTGAGTCTCAGGTCAGACAACTCTTCCTGTAGCAAACAGCGGACGAATGAAAATGAGACTCTACTAGTGTTGTCTGAAGGAAAAACTTTGGTCTAAGATGGAGACAACTTGAAGTAAAACGTTTGTAAGAAACCTTGTTAATAAGGGTTGGGACACACCTTGTCGAAAAGTTCTGTGTCGTTCAGACTTAAAAATTTTGAACCACTCCATTAGTAGATAGACGAATTGAACTACGGATTTGCACTACGATTTGAAATTATTTTATATACGGGCCTGTCCTTCAGTAACCATTGTATTCACCTTTGATAATGTAGTAGTTATAGGTGAGCGCGTGAGTATAACAGTACTAAAGTCAAATAGTTGTCTGTTCTCCCCATAGTACAGGTCTTTAGAAAATAGATATATTTTGTACAATTGTCGGAATTTTAAGATAAAGAAAAGAAAGCGAAGTCCTGTCAGCACTTCTTCACCTCTTTGATGACGGTGATCTTGTCTAAAGGTCTCTTAAAGTAAGAGCAAAAAAGAAACGGAAACCAATGCTCTACTGAACGAAACTAAGACGAGGGTACTCCCCTTTTTTTTTTATTTCCGTACAAGTGATTTCTCATTTCGAGTTCAAGAGAAGGTGAAATGGAATTGATCAAGGTTATATGACCTTCAGGAGGATCCATTGTTCCGTAGCAATAAATCTCACACTTGTGTCGTCCAAGTAAACGAATATAAATTTCAGTTCAAACTTTCAGATAAAGGAAATAAAGTTCGGTCTTAAGTGACGGTCCTTTTGTCCTTATAGTTGAAACGACCGTTCTTAAACGACCGGACCAGAACGATTAAAACCCTGTGTTGTCGTAAATTTCCTTCTCAGTATATAGGTATTTGTGAAAGTTTTATGTTTTGAATCCTAGAGGAAGTACGTAAGTAACTATTGTCGTTAATGTGTCGGTAGAGATTGTCGTTACCCTAATTTTTTGATTTATGGTCCCTTTTATGGAGGAAAATCCTTAACTTCGCAAGTACTAACAGACTTGTTTCAAAAACCTCTCTACTTTCGTGTCATACTAAAAAATTTTTTTCTTTTTTTTCTTTTTTGGAACAATTGTAGTTGTGACCCTCTATCTTGTCATAAACACATTCTAATTGACGTATTATAGTCACATAAGTATTGACCTGGACGTTAATTTTATCGTTCCGGGAAATACATTCCCCACCCAATATCAGTGATGCATCTAAATACATCTATAGATAAGATTAACCGTAAAAACTTACGATTAAGTAATGGTTGAGGATAACGATGGAGTCGATAGGAATACCTTTTCAGGTTTTTTTCCTCTCTTTTATACGTGGTGAGTCTTTGTTAGATACACACGTTTAAACGTTTCAACATACTGTAGCATATATTCCATACAGAGATAGGATTTTCCTTTATTGGGAACTTTTATGATATAGGGAAAGGGCATGAAGAAAGTAAACCAAACCTTTTTTAATGTTAAATGAAGTTAATAGACTGTTACTTCACGGAGCCATTATTTAGATTGTAATTTTTTAGTAAAGGTCGTTTAATGAGGTTATTTTAGTTATTTCCAGTCCGAGTCGACATCGTTGTTTGTTTACTGTACGATAACTGTCCGATCTACCTGAATTAACAGTAAATATTTCCAATTCCCCTATTTTGTTAGATTATCTTTCGTCTACAAAAGATTTGTTTGTTTGTTTTTACCTTTGTTCACTCTATTTGACTCGTTAAATCCGTACTTCTTGGAGTTGTAAAATGACCGGACCAGGGTCTCGTTTTTAGGTTCAATAAGACTCAGAGTCGTTCGTACGTACAACCTCAGTCAGTTATAAATAGACGAAGTTCCGACGAAACACTAGAAAGATGGAAAATATATAACTTCAGTACTTTGTCTAAAAGACGATTATCTTTTACTTCTTAACTATTTTAACTTATTGTCGTCGATCCAATTTTCGTCGAACTGGGTAAAGTCTTAAGGTCATTGACGTAGAAACTCTTGTCGTTTGTGTCTCCTTTCTGTCGAATGGTTAAGAGACTATTCCTCTCTTCGAACAATTAAGACTCTCAAGGAATGGTCTGCATTTGGATCCAAGATTTGTAAGTATACAACAAATTTTAGGTACAAACGTTTGTGGTACTCTGTATTGGTTTATTTGGATCTTCCTAGAACAATCGTTCATTAACGGGTGAGGGTGGACGTTTTCAATCATTGTGAATTGTTACCGTACCCAGTTTGACGAAACAGACATGTCTAAAGAGTTTTATCTGGGGTTTTAAACGGAATGGACTTTTACAGGTCCTAGAAGGAAGACATAATGTTCACCGAGAGTCGGTAACGAAATTACCATTTCCTTTGTAAAACTTCTCTAGGCTGAGAGGACTTTGGCGTCGAAGCATCTTAGAGATTTTATCTTTTTCCGACATCTAGTGGCTTAGTTTAGGAAAGTAAAAAGTCTCTTTCGTTGTGTTTTAGTCTCTTTCTCTTGATCGGGGTCCAGTCAACTAAGGGTCCCTCTACCAAAAAAAATGGTTCTAAAAATAATTTTGCGATTTTGCCGCTTCTTTTATGACAGACGAAGGGTATGTGCGGACAAAATGGTTTTATACGTTAGACCACAAGTGTTTACATGGGTATTAATGGAAGAAGTAACCAATTTTCTCGTTCCTGGTTCAAAGAGTTTAATTTTAGAAAAGGAGAGGAAGAGAGGAGAGGAACAGAAAAGAGTGTACCTGTGGGGGTTTGTCAGGGTTCAGAAACTTTTTCTTTCTTTATCTTTCTCTCTCTGTCTCTCTATTTTCTCTTATTTCTTCTCTTTCTTCGTTCTTTCCCTTTCTCCCTCTCTTCCTTCTTCCTTCCCTCTTTCTTTTGTAGTTAATGTAAATCAGAGACTTTAATCGGACCGATAGAGTTTATTTATACGTTTAAAAATTTTTCGTCTTTTATTCGTTCGTTTGTTTTTGGAGGGGTGTTCTTTTCTTCTATTCACACTTAAAGTACAAAAATATTATGGTCTTTTAATAAATAAGAATAGAAAACCCTGTAAGGAATGTCTTTTTGAAATCTACCTAAAAAAAGGAAAAGAAATTAACGTCATATCAACTGCAAGTGATAGTATAATCGAAGTCCACATGGTGTATCACTAGACTGTAAATATGTGCAATACTTAACTAGTAGCACTATTCTGATCATTTATGGACAGTGGTATATTTCAATAATGTCATAATAACTGATGTAAGGGAAACGACACACAATATAGGAGTACTACATAAATATTGACCTTCACGTATGGAGAAGTAGGAGAAGTCGTTACAACGGGAGGGCGGAGAGGAGACCACCGGTGGTCAAACAAGAGACATAGATGTTTAAACACGGACAAAACAAATAAGTAAATAAATAAAGAGTGTGTATTCACTCTAACACGTCGTAGACAGAACAAGACAGACTGAATAAAGTGAATCGTATTACGACGACGATTCAGCGAAGTCAACATAGGCTGGGAAACGGTAGGATGTCTGACATCGGGTGGTCCGAGGAGACAGGTACCCTAAGAGGTTCGTTCTTATGACCTTACCCAAGGGTACGGGAGTAGGTCCCCTAAAAGAACGGAGTCCTTGACTTGGGTGTAGAGAATACAGAGGATTTAACCGTCCTCTGATCGTGGTGTACCTATCGGGGTATTATGAGAGATCAATGTAGGTACAACAACGATTACTGTTATAAAGTAAGAAGAATACCGACTCATTATAAGGTAACACACACACACATATACTTCACTTCAACGAGTCAGAACAGGCTGAGAAACGCTGGGGTACTTGACATCGGATGGTCCGAAGAGTCAGGTACCCTAAAAGGTCCGTTCTCATGACCTCACCCAACGGTAAGGGAAGAGGTCCCCTAGAAGGGTTGGGTCCCTGACTTGGGTCCAGAGGACGTAACATACGTCTACGAAATATATATAATGTAGAAATAGGTGAGTAGGTACGTACTTGGGAACCAACGAAGGTAACAGAACCGGTAACATTTATTACGACGTTACTTGTATCGCCAAACATATAGAAAAGGTCGATCACAAGAGTAGGAGTCTATTTTTTGGGTCTTCACCTTGACGACCTGGTATACCATCAAGATAAAAGTTGAAAGACTTCTCGTAGGTATGAGAAGAGGTATCACCGACGTGGTTAAGTATAAGGGTGGTCACCCCGTGTAGGATCGGTTGTGAACAATAGAAAAACCACGACCGGCAAGACTGTTCCATACGTCCCTATAGAGTAACACCAAAACTAAACCTGAAGGGACTACTAATCACTACAATTCTTAGAAAAGTATACAAACAACCGGTAGAATCTTTTTACAGATAAGCCCACGAGACGGGTAAAAAGTTAGTCTAAAACACAAAACAGAAAATAAAAGTAAGTCTAGAATCAACGTCGTGCACTCTAGAAGTAACATAGTACGTCTATAAAGTAAAGCCGTGCGTTTGAGAGATCGACACCGAGTGTCAGAACCAACGAGGTACCGTGTATCCTAGAATCTAGGGGTTGGTCCCTAACTTGGGTACAGGGGACGTAACGTCTCACTTACGGATTGGTGACCTGGTGGTCCCTTCAGGGTCTAACATAAAACAAAAAGTATGACTTAATACAATCAAAAATATACAAAATCTAGAATTAGGGAGTAGTCTATATGGTAAACGTTTATAGAAGAGAGTAAGTCATCCGACCGAAAAGTAAAACAACTACCAAAGGAATTTACATTCTGGACTTTGGAATTTTGAGGATCTTCTTTTGAACCATACGAGTAACTGTAGTCAGAACCGTTATAAAACCCCCCACAGAAGAATCCATTCTCGTTGTTTTCGTTTTTATTTATATACCCTGATGTATTATGTTTTTCCTAAACGTATCCTAGTCCACCTTTAAAGACTTAAAACAAATTTTATATCTTTGTTCTTATACTGTATTACTATATTAAATTAACCGTTTCGTACTTAAGTTATAAAATAAGAAAAAGAATTACCTAAAAGGGTCATAATTCTTCGATTTTAGTGAGAGAGGGGAGTTAACGATTATTTTCTTCAAAACAAGTTTTAAGTTCGTAATCAAGGGTGTAAAAGCGATTGTCTGAAATAAAGTACATAAATCAAATATTGTTGTTATAATTTTAGTGGTAGTTATCAACATACGTGGTTTCCGTGTTAAATATTGTCAGTCACCCTTTATAGATAATTTATGTTCTCATCCCCTAGTGAACCCGTTTAAAGATCACTTCGTTGACGAACAATTCTCTTGAAGTGAAATTTGAACACGGATTCCTCATAAAAGAATTGGTTTTGTCGTTTTCCCTTAAACAAGAATTTTACTTTCGACGTAATATTTACGAATTATGTGGGTTTCATTATGTTGAAGGAGTTAAAACCATTTTAGCTTAAGACCTTCGACTCCGAGCTCCCTCTAGTCCTATTAAAGACTGAGAGTCGTCGGAACAATCAAGGTAGATATTTCACCATTTTAAATAAAAGAGTAGAAAAAAAAAAGGTAAAAATAAATAAATAAATAAAAATAAAAATGAAATAAAATGAAATGTTATGACATAACCAAAACGGTATGTAATTGTACTTAGGCGGTTCCCACATGTACTCAAGGGTTAGGACTTGGGGGGAGGGTGGAGGGTGGGGTACAGTAGAGAGACCTAGTAGGGGCACGTGGTCGGGGTTCGTAGGACATAGGACGTAGCTTATATCTGACCGCTAAGTAAAGAATGTACTATCATATGTACAAAGTCACGGTAAGAGGTTTTAGTAGGGTGGGAGAGGGAGAGGGAGTCTCAGGTTTTCAGGTAAGATATGTAGACACAGAGAAAACGACAGAGAGTATGTCCCAATAGTAATGGTAGAAAGATTTAAGGTATATATACACAATCATATGACATAACCACAAAAAGAAAGACCGAATGAAGTGGGACATATTAGTCGAGATCAAAGTAGGTGGAGTAATCTTGACTAAGTTTACATAAGAAAAATTACCGACTCATTATGAGGTAACACATATACATGGTGTCGAAAGAATAGGTAAGTAGACGACTACCTGTAGATCCAACAAAGGTACAGGACCGATAATATTTGTTACGACGTTACTTGTAACCCCATGTACACAGAGAAAGTTAAGACCAAAGGAGTCACACTTTTATATGTTCGTTGAATACGTCGAGTTAAGTAGAAGAATAAGGTCAACATAAAACTTGTTACCCATTCAGGTCAAGCCGTGAGGGTCGTATCTCCCCGATTTCTGTGTGTTTTCACACCGTGCTCTAGGTCCCTAGTTATGTTTGCGAAATCAACGATGAATCGAAATGGTGGAATGTACTGGGTGAGGGTCTGTGTCAGCGGTACTCTTGAGTCACGTACTTATAACTCTTAATAGACCAACAGACGTTAGATTGGTACTACGATTATATTTTCTAGAAGTTTCGATGTTGAGTTCGTAACTAAAGAGAGGGTTCTAATGGTAGTAAAATGTAAAAATTTTAAAGATGGATTTACTGAAATTTTAGTTGGAACCTTAGTCTCTAGTGGAAGGTGGTTTGTCTACAGATGACCAATTAAAGGATAAAGAAAACCGCCATGATGGTAGGACTGAAGACAAAGAGGTAACAAAATAGTGGTGGTGTCGTTAGTGTATTGCGGCCAAGGATGATTTACAGCGTGCTAGTAACCGTACAAAAGAAAACAAAAATAAAAGTAGTGTGGTGACACTAAGTCGGGAGAAATGAATTATTTCTTTGTTGCAGGGTTCTCTGACCGGAGACAAAAAAAAAGAGGTGAGGGTGGGGAACGAATAGGACATGTGTACACACTCTAAACTAGGGTCGATGTCTTAGGTCGGAAAGTCAGAGGTAAGGTATTAGGACATTAGACTGGGGATAGAAAGGGTTGATTATATTGTACGACAGGAGGAAGAAAATCGATGTTCTAGGAACGAGGAGTAGTACGTAGCGAGGTATCTGTGTGGATCGTTCAAGGGAGGAGGTACGAACCGGGGTGTACTACCTCTGACGAAATGGTACGACCAAGACTTTACCGGAGAGATAGAGAGGAATGGGTTTAGAATAGGTAAGGTCCCGGGCGACGGACCAGAGGGGAAGAACGTGGAAAGTTGATTTTTTTTTTTTTTTTTTTACTACTAAATAAGAACGTAAGTAAGTTTGAACAAATTAGGCACAGATGTTAACTTTACTATACTGAAATCCGTGGTTTTCTTCTACCTTGTCCTGAACCTTTTGATGAATTCCAGTGACTCGACACCCTATCTGTTCTGACCGGGAATTCACAGAGAAATTATGTTCTAACTTTCTCTCTTCGTGGTGTCCTTTCTCGACGATTCACGGTTCTCCGAGGCTCCTCCTTGTCTAGAGAAATCGACCTACTTCACCACCACTGTAAGCGTAAACCTTTACTCTCTGTCCGGTGTAAACCCGTCCTCCTCTGTCCCTTTTCAGGAAAAGACACCTCTTTTGAGACTTGTGTTCCCACGAAACTTTCAGTTTCAGCGAGTCAACACAGGTTGAGCGCTCTCGCTGAGAAACGCTCGGGTACCTGACATCGGGTACCTTAAGAGGTCCGGCCTTGTGACCCCCACACATCGGAAAGGGAAGAGGTCCCCTAGAAGGGTTCGGTCCCTAGTTTAGGTCCAGAGGGCGTAACGCCCGTCTAAGAAATGGGTGACTCGGTGGTCCCTTCGGGTTCTTATGACCTTACCCATCGGATAGGGAAGAGGTCGTCTAGAAGGGTTGGGTCCTTAGTTTAGTCCCAGTGGACGTAACGTCCGTCTAAGAAATGGTCGACTCAATATTCACACGAGATCACTTATCGTTTCATGTACACTTCCGGACACCGAAAGGAGATTCGTGGTACAACGAGTACCTCAAAGGTCTAAATCTTGGTATAATCTTAACGCAGATACGTATAACGTAAAAGGATTTGTTTAACTCAGAGACCCTTGTTAGTAGTAGAATACACTATTTTAGGTCACTATAGGGGACACAAAATGTAATGATAGACGTAAGATGTTTTCATAATAGGGGTAAAGTGTTTACTCTTTCATTTTACTGAATCGACTCTGGTGTATAAATGATTCCAAACATTGATACACAAAATTCAAGACATTGTAGAGACATCCATTTTAAACTTGAACTCGGATTAAGTTTTTTTACCTAGTATACAATGACTAGTATTTTTCTACCTATTTTATGTTAAGACCGTACATTTCGTTAGGACCAGGTCACCTCCTCTCTCGTTACGAGTCATACATAATGGACGACGGTTACGAGGCATACAGATGACAAGTACGACTCGTTACGAGTCCTACATAGTATACCACCCATTACCGTCGATCCTCTCAAAATGAGAGTAACAAAATGAAATTCGGAGACAGAACGACCCACTCAGATTTTGGTAGGATTGAACAGACGAACGATGTCGAGGCTAAGACGCGTGCCGGTAGTCTCCATCGAAAGATTTTGTGTTTATTTATATATGGAGAAGGGCCAAGTCTACAGAAGCCCCTGAGATGTATTGGACATTCTATTTTCAGGTTTGGGGTATTGCAATGGATGTTCCGTTTATAGTACTCTGACGAGATTGGATGGAAAGGTTGGTATGTGGGAGGTGTCTGTCGGTGTCGAGTCGGTCGCGGGTCAGACACAGTAGTTATGGCAAAGGGGAAGGAGTTACGGGAAAGAGGAGGAACGAGAGAGGTTCTTGAGGGACAGGGAGTCACGTTTCAACTTTACGACAATGGAACTCATCGAAGAGACTGAGACGAGTGTGTGACTAGTCGTATACACTAGGATACCGTATAAACATCTAAAAAGAGAAGATGTGACCTGGTACCTCAGGAAATCTGTATGTTGTATATTGACCTATGGTCTGGGAAGTATCCAGGAGTTTGTCACAACCAACTTTCTTAATTACTATTTTCCTTAGTGTGTAAGTCAAGTCAAGTCAGCGAGTCAGCACAAGTTGGGAAACGTGTACACAGGCTGAGACCCGTGTGATTAGTTGTCTATTACAAATTCTCCCTCTATGTTCTGTCCCTTATACGACGACATACGTTAATGTAACAACGACTGTCGATCTCTACATCAGTCCGATTATCTTTATCTGAATTTCAGGAATTCTCAAGAGATTTTGAATCATAAGGTAAGAGGTGATTCAGTCGTGATCTGTTGGGTTCATTGGGAGACTTGGTATGGAGCCCCCAGAAAAATGAACCATAAGGTACTTCTACTACTCTACTACCTTGTATGGGAGACAATACTATTAAAGTAAGGATGTTTCACTTGGGTAGGAGAGACTGTTGTTAGGAGGAGTGAAGACTACATATATATGTTTTATACTTCGTGTTTCCCACCCCAGACTACGGTCAAAGGACGAGGAGGAGTGTTTCTTATCGACTACTGAGAACCGGTCACAATCAGAGCACGCCTGCGAGAGGATACCCATGGTTGACGAAGAACGGAAAGTACCCAGTTGTGACTCGACAGACGAAAACCGGAAGTATAATGATTGATGTCTTTCAAGAATCCGAAACAATTACACGAATAATTTCCCGACAGTGATTTATGAATTATGTATAGTTAATCTAAAGTTCTTTCCTAAAACAGAGAAGTTATCCAAAGTTCAAAGATGTTATGTGAAATGTTTTACGACCGTAGTCGAAATGGGTCAAATGTCGAGATATTAAGGTATCAATCGACGGATAGAGCGATTGGGTTTCAACTAATCGGCTCGTACGTCGGGTCGGACACAAAAGGGTCAGTGACCGTTCTAAAGGACTATGTCTTTGTCCTTCCCTAAATTGTGGAGTAAACTACTTTTCTTATCAAAGGACAAACCCTAGACTCGTTTTAGTGAAACCGTGATCTGGAGACTATAAATAAGAAAGTATTTGTTCGTCGACGATTTTCGAAACCAACATCTCAGTAAAGTACTGATATAACCATCCCATCCGTTAGTGAATCTCTAAACTATTAGTTAAAATGTTCGGAAGTTTATTGTCGTGGGTACGCTTCAACGTGTTAAAAAAAAAATTAAAAAAAAACGTGTTAAAAATTTGGACTAACTAACCTCGTTGAACTTTTGTTTATGATAAAGTTTAAAGTCCAAGTAAGTTAATACGTTCTACACCTTTTACACTACTCTAAAAATTCCTTCTACGATATTGAAGATGGACTTATGGGAAACGATCTACGTCCATTCCTCTCGCATTCATACTATTGAACGGACCTCTTCCCTCCTGATTCAGTGGTGAACTATTGACAGTACGTTGTACTGTACAGTATCTTGCACTCCGTATCTCACTGTGTTTATTCGATTCTGTATTGTGACTTGGGGTACTTGCAAAAGTTATAATCACTATATCCGTGTCCCTTGTGTGGTCAAGATTCAGATCGAGTCCAATATGTTTCTAGTGAGACCAAGGGTAACAAGAGTTCAGGTCAGTACACGTCGTGTTGGACTGGACCAGTGACCGTTAAACTCGGTTAACTTCCTCTATCAACGGTCTGTTTGCGTTAACGAGTAGACGTATTTAGTCCAACGAATCTCCCTCTTTAAACCAGGTATATCTAACTTTACTGGTCCGACTGACGGAGTTTCTGTTTGATCATAACTGACGTAGGAGGGGTGTGGTGTTGTACCGATCTATAACACTGAGACCGTACAAGAGATAGAGTCGTTAAAAATATGAATTTTATATTTAATTATCATCTCCCTAAACTACTTCTATAAGTAGAAGTTGACTCTAAATTAAAAAAAAAAGTCAAATAAGACTCGGTTTATTCCAGGAGTTACGTGAGAATTATACTAGTGTTTTGATGCCAGACTTCTCTCATGTAAAGTAAGATGGGTCATGGTCCATTTATCTCCTCAGTCTTAACGAACAGTCAAAAAAACATTTCGGATGTGGTTAAGTGTCTGTTTACTCTTTCACTTAAATGTAGTTTCCTCTTCACTACGTAAGTCCTACGGGTTTTCATGTACACCTGAAGTTCCTACCTTAATTCTGAGAGGTACATATTACATAAATTTCTGCGTAAACAGTCTTTATCTGTGTTTATAGTCTTTCGGGTTAATTATCTCCGATTTCATTATTTTCTGCGAATTAATATTGTTAATCAGACCTCCATTCACCGGTGTTTTGACCGAGTCCTCGAGTTACTTCAGTACCTAAACCGTGAACAGTATCTTTCTCTCAATGAAGACAAGGTTCGTAGAGTTCGAGTGTCTCGTCCCTCCACTCGTCCTGTTTTCGGACCCCAATAGTTGTGACGATGTGTTTACGGTGACCTTAAGACAATCGTTCATTCTTCTTCCTACCGAGAGAAAGTCACTCTGAGCCACCGGGATGTCTCTGTAGCAGAACGACTCTTACAAGAGTGTCCGGAGGAACTTTGGTTATTTGGGGAGTTCAGACTGTGATGTCGTGGGGTAAGGTGTGTCGAGAAATTTTTTGGTGTCATCTTAGAGAGACAGGTCGTCAGATCAAGGTAAAAAGACCTTCTTTTTCTTCTCTATTTGATAGTTTCACTTCATGACGAAATAGTTTAAATTACGATCCTTCCTCACCGTTCAAGTTTTATTCGTTGTTCTATCCAGTGTTGTGGTACCCTTTCCGACACTTAAATATCAAATGACGACCCCGACCCTCCCACTGTTCTGAATACTTCTAAAATTTCTGTTAACCTCCGTTTTAACTATCGTCTCCGTTTTATCGATCTTAATGGTGAGATATGAGTGCGAAGATAGTCAGTGGTTGAGTGTAGAGAGACGAGTGTAAAGTAGTAGTTCCGTTGGTAGTTGTTAATTGAACCATTGTGGAGGTGGTAGAACTTTTTAGATATATGTATGTATATATACACACACACATATATATATAGAGGGGTTACCATTTGACCGTGGTAAAAGTGAATAAATGAAAAAAGGACCTCAACATTCTGACAATCTGTTGTAAACAAATGACTCCTGTAAAAAGTTGTTGTTGTTATTTATAACTTTTGTATCTAATATATCCAATATGAAGTACGACTCTTTTAATGAAAAATTTGTGACATGTACATAAAAACTCTGAACTTTTATATGTTTCCGGACTCCAAGACCTTGTAGACCTTGTTTTTGTATAATATAAACTTTTTACATTCGGTCAAAGATCCTTTTTCATATTAATCTTCATGTTTATGAGTCACCACCACCACCAAAACAGTGATTCAGTATAGGTTGTGAACGTTCATAAATTACTGTGATAACGATTTTCTTTCATGTCCATTGTCGTCGTTGTTTCACTGTAATGACTCTCTCAGTTTAGGATCCGTCCAACTATTTTTCAGGCTCCAGAGGTTCCTCTTTCCCCAGACCCCGAGAGTTCCTCCTCTATCCCCAGACCTTAAGAGTTCCTCCTTCTTTCCTGTAAGGAATGATACAGTTTCGGAAACTGATACACCTAGTGTTATTTGACCTTTTAAGACTTTCTCTACCCTTATGGTCTGGTGGACTGGACGGAGTACTCTTTGGACATACGTCCAGTCCTTCGTTGTCAATCTTGACCTGTACCTTGTTGTCTGACCAAGGTTTATCCTTTTCCTCATACAGTTCCGACATATAACAGTGGGACGAATAAATTGAATATACGGGTCATATAGTACTCTTTGAGACCCGACCTCCTTCGTATTCGATCTTAGTTCTAACGGTCCTCTTTATAGTTATTGGAGTCTATACGTCTACTGTGGTGGGAATACGTCTTTGACTTCTTCTTGAATTCTCGGAGAACTACTTTCACTTTCTCCTCTCACTTTTTCAACGAATTTTGAGTTGTAAGTCTTTTGCTTCTAGTACCGTAGGTCAGGGTAGTGAGGTACCGTTTATCTACCCCTTTGTCACCTTTGTGACAGTCCGAAATAAAAAAACCCGAGGTTTTAGTGACGTCTACCACTAACGTCGGTACTTTAATTTTCTGTGAATGAGGACTCTTCTTTTCAATACTGGTTGGATCTGTCGTATAAGTTTTCGTCTCTGTAATGAAACGGTTGTTTCCAGACAGAACAATTCCGATGCCAAAAAGGTCACCAGTACATACCTACACTCTCAACCTGATATTTCTTTCGACTCGCGACTTCTTAGCTGCGAAAACTTGACACCAGAACCTCTTCTGAGAACTCTCAGGGAACCTGACGTTCCCCCAGGTTGGTCAAGTAAGATTTCCTCTAGTCAGGATCCACAAGTAACCTTCCTGACTACAACTTCGACTTTGAGGTCATGAAACCGGTGGACTACGTTCCTCGACTAAGTAAACTTTTCTGGGACTACGACCCTTTCTAACTCCCGTCCTCCTCTTCCCCTACTGTCTCCTACTCTATCATCCTACCGTAGTGGGTGAGTTACCTATCCCGAAACCCACTTGAGACCTTCAACCAGTACCTGTCCCTTCGGACCACATGACACCAAGTACCCAAGTGTTCTTTAGCCTGTCTTGACTTGACTTGACTCATTCCTAATATATTGTTATTACATAGGACGAACTCCTGTCAAAGAGGAAGGACTTTTGAAAGACCGATTAGGACAATAGAATTTTACATTTAATACTCTCACCTCGATCATTCTAGAAATGTTGGAACTCTGTAAGAAAACTAAATAACATTATCGGTTAAATTTTTCATACATTGAGGGAATCTGATCACTCCCCCCGTGAGAGGTAGAGGGAAGACTACAGATACAGTCTTATGGATACCGACTAAGTACAACTCCAAACTGTCTTTTGTTACTTCAAGGCATTTCGTTAATGGGAAGTTAATTTTTTATTTAATTTTTTTATTTTATTTTGAGACGATGTGTTTTCGAGAACTCACTAGTTCGGACCAGGGACCAGGGCTTCGATTTAGAAGAAGGCTCTAGTTCTTAGGTTGTGGTAAGTGTATTCGATAGTAATGAAACCTTTTCGATATCTTTTCCAATCATCAACTGGGTTATGATCGGTTGTTACTGAGTCTCTATGAATACAAAATTTTTAAGGAGAAAACCATCAATTCTTGTGTGTCGGAGGATTTTTTATTTAGAACAGAAGTAGAGTCAATAAAATAAGTCTCAAGTTTTGAGTACGGAGTCTTCGTCGGAGTCTTATAATAACCACTTTTGTACCGTGTCTAAAATTCTCGCCTAGTTTATATGTCGACCCCCGTATGTCTTCGCTCCTGAAACCCAAGTCCTTCTTCACCTAAACTTACGGTTGAGATGGTCGACGATCGACAAATTGAATTTCGGTCCATCCCTAAATTCATCCCCGAAGGGTCCACCGGGATCACCATTTCTTGACGGACGGTTACGTCTATATTCTCTGTCCCTAAGTTAGGGACCCCACCTTTCTAGAGGACCTCCTCCCGTGTCGTTGGGTGAGGTATACGAACGGACCTCTTAGGGGCACCTGTTTCCTTGGACCCTCCGATGTAAGTTATCCCAGCGTTTCTCAGCCTGTACTGACTTCGCTGAATCGTGTGTGTGTCCATGAACTCATAAACCTCTGTCAAAACCGTAAACTTTTCATTTCTACTTATTTTATCAGTGAAACTCCTCTACAATATTACTGACTTAACCTGTCATGTATTTTCAGTAAACGTGTTCCATCCGAGAGTTTTGTTTCATCGGTATGAATTATTTTCTTCTGTCGTATCTAAAAAAAAGAAAAGAGGTTATAAAAATAAAATAAAAAAATTTTTTGTAGGATTTGATTAATAAATAAAATTGACCTCCGATTAATAAAATGTTATACCATCTCTAAAACGGTATGTAACTGTACTTAGGTGGTACCCACATGTACATTTCTCTCAAAGTGTGAAGGACAATAACACTTACCTACAGATGTCATCATCCCTGGGTAATTTGTCTTTGTCATGAAATCTCTTAGTCCGAAACCATGTCAAACTCAAAAAATGGAGTGTTCCATTTGACCTAATAACAAATTTTTTAAGAAAGGGAGGGTCAGTAAAAGTATCCTCCACAGGTGTGGAGGAAAACAACTAGAATCCGGACTGGTACAAAGAACAAAACCCGTGACCCTGCAGTCGTCTGTACTCCGTTTGTCTCCGTATTTTACGAGGACTCGACGACCACACGAGAGGACTTAACTTTTCGTCACTTTCACAATCCGTAAAAGGGTCCGTTCTTATGACCTAACCCTACGGTAAAGGAGGAGGGCCTCTAGAACTTGGGTACGGAGAACGTAGAGGACGTCACCGTCCGCCTAAGAAATGGTGGCAGTGGACCCTTTAGGTACCGTCACACATATACAACTACGATGAAAGAGGTAAACAGGGTACGTAGAGGCAAGGAAGGGTCGTTTATCCAACAAACAAAGAACTTACGGTCTACATGTATAACACCCCTCTTTACACAAAAATTCTTTCGGGTTAAACTAACATCTAAATAAGTAAAGAGGGGTATTAGTCTTGTAAAACCAAAATACATAAAACTTCTGAATTGACAACTTACATATTTATAGGTCCTAACGATATAGACAGACTCCTTAAAAAGAAAATAGAAAGTTTTTACATGGGGAAATTGGTATTTTATCCGAAAAGGAATTATAAATGAAACAAAATATCATTATTATGGACTGGTCGAAATAAAACCAATCAAAATAAAATATACATATGTATAAAGTAAATATAAGTCAATGTAAACAAAGTGACGTAATATCGTAAAAAACCATTTGTCTGTACCTAAAACTTAAACAAAAATTTAATACTTAAAAACTATTTATCTGTACTTAAAACTAAAAAAATTAAATTAAGATCAGACTCATAGTGAGAAAACATTGTTTCTTCGAATTAGGTAAATCTGAATCACACTTATGACTAAAACCGTATCCTGATTAAATATTACGTAATAAAATATAAATAGTACAGAAAGTAACAAAGGAAAAAGAGGATAAAAATTAAATAATTCAAAAATTTTTAAAAGTGAATAGAGGGAAAGAATTAAACCTTCAATATATACGTTACTGATAGAAAAAACCATTAATGAGAATATAAAAATGGTAAGTATCAGCTAAATTATTATAATTCTTTGTTATAGAGAGAGGAGGATCTTGTGTTTCAAAGAATCTTATATAAGGTTAGTTGATGACTATATAAAACAATAACGACAAGTTATAAAATGAAAGTGGAACAAATATTAAGTTGTATGAACTAATAACAATAATTGTCATAACTTAAAATTTTCTCATAAAAAAATAGATGTAAAAATACTAAGAAAACGTGTATTAAAAGGAACGAATAGTAAGGAAAGAAGGTTCAAATTAAAGAGAAGTGACCTTTATATAGAAGACAAAAAAACCAAATACAGATCATTACCTAATAGACGTCTATAATTTAAAAGGGATAACGAAACAGAATCGTATAAAATAAAAACAAGTGAACTTTAATATTAAAAGAACAAGTAACTTAAGATCAAACTATCAGTAAAAGTGGTTGATATTCTTCTATAACAAAGTTACGGAAAACCGAAGATAGTCATTTCAAACAAGAACGGAGAAAAAAATTACTCATGAAAAAAAAAAGACCAGGAGACTATCGAAAATTCTAAACAAAGATCTTTAAGACAAAACAATAATGAGTTCAGACAGGCAAAAATCAATTAAAAAACTAGAATAAAGTGGTACCAAAGAGAAATAAAAAAATAATAAAATCTTCATGAAAATCAAAAAAAGAAGTTCAACCAAAAAAACACACACACCACGTCCAAGAGGGAACGATGTAGACGATTACTAGGAAGCACTACCGAACAAAGAAACCAAAAAAATAGAACTGGGGTATAAATTCTTTCTTGAAACAAAGGTACCCTTCAAGGTACACGAAACCCATTTTATATAAAAAATTACACTATTAACATGTTAAAAAATAGTCTTAGGATCCCCAAAATTCAAAAGTCGAACCCTAAGAGTGTCGTATCCCCATTGTATTTAAATTGGGAGGTGTAGAGACGTCCAGGTTTCCATCTTTAACAGTAAAAATAACAGTTACAAGTAAAAATACTTGTAAAGAAAAAGGAAGAATCTTTAATCCCGTATATTGTTAAAAGGGATGATAGATGGTTATTCATCCATCTCAAAAAGATCAGAAGAAGTGTTGACCCATCCAAAAGTTCCGAGGACCGAAGTACTTTCAAGAAGTTGAGTCGATTCTAGTGAAACGAACAGGGGTGTGACCGTATTTTGGTCAAAGGTTGATGATCCTAGTATGGACAGAATTTTTACATAGAACCCATCGACTCGAAAATTACATTTACGGAGGAACTGAAACTCGAGAAGTAAGGACATAGACCTTCTGAATCAAAAAAAAGGAAAAACAAAGTCGAACCGATACAAAAGTCTGAATTAAAAATCATAGAAATTAGATCGGACAGTTTAAAATAAAGTCGATACCCAACAAAATCGATTTCCCTTTTTTCGGACAATAGAGTGAGACGGAAGTACGGTCGTGACCTTAATTTGTCAAAACAAAAAAAAAAAAATTTCTTTTACTTTATCTAATACGTTTGTATAAAAGAAATTTTATATAATTCCTTTCTTTATTCAAAGGTCACTAAATAAATACTAGGTTAAAAAACAGAACAAAAAATTAGTTGTCAAATGGAACGACACTTATAAACGAATTTAATGAACGAAAACAAGTGAATCTTATTGATTGGAGGACTTTAATTGAACCTCTGTTTCTCATAATATGATAAAATCCTCCATGTTTTCCGAATTAACTCTCTTTAAACGACAATGTAATATAAGACAGGTCCGTCTTCCTTCCTTATGTAATATAAAATTATAAACAAAACAAAATATTAACTATAGATAGTAGGAACCGTGACAAATGGATGTGTTTAGTATGTTTTAACAAAAGGTTGAAAAAATTCGGTCACTAGGATTATGTACGGTTCTGAGTTCTAACACTGGTAAACAAGCGTTACCATTAAGGTACGGACCGTGCACCACTTATGAGTTCATTTTCACTTTTACTTTCAGTGAGTCAACACAGGTTGACAAACACTGGGGTAGGTACTTGATATGTCAGGTACCTTAAGAGGTCCGGTCTTATGACTTCAACCATCGGAAGCGGAAAAGTCCCCTAGAAGGGTTGGGTCCCTAGCTTGGGTCCAGAGGACGTAACTTCGGTTTAAGAAATGGTCGACTTGGTGTTCCCTTCGGGTTCTTATAACCTCATCCATCGGATAGGGAAAAGGTCGCCTAGAAGGGTTGGGTCCTTCAGAAGAGGTTGTGGCGTCAAGTTTTCGTAGTTAAGAAGACGAGAGTGGAAAGAAATATCAGGTTAAGAGTGTAGGTATATACTGGTGACCTATTTGGTATCGGAACTGATCTACCTGGAAATAACTGTTTCATTACAGAGACGTAAAATTATACGACAGGTCCAATCAGTATTGAAAGGAAGGTTCCTCATTCGCAGAAAATTAAAGTACCGACGTTAGTGGTAGACGTCACAAAAACCTCGGGTTTTTTTATTTCGGGCTGTGACAAAGGAGACAAAGAGGTAGAGAGACGGTACTTCACTACCCTGGTCTACGGTACTGGTCAATGAGTCAGTACAGGTTGAGAAACACTGGGGTACCTGACGTCGTGCGGTCCGAAGGGACAGGTAGTGGTTGAGGGCCTCAAACGAGTTTGAGTACAGGTAGCTCAGCCACTACGGTAGGTTGATAGAGTAGGAGACAACCTGACTTATTTTATAAAGTTTACTGGATCAGTACAAGATAAACGGCCCACTGTTAGTTAAGATTCTCCGACCTGATACAAGAAGGACTAGTTGGAGACAAAAGAGGGAGTCAATGGTCATATCACGATAGTTGACTCTCTCGTTAGTCGTTTGTGTAATGTTACCATTGGACGTAGGCTTATGAAAGATCAGACTACCAACCCTACAATTAAAAATCTAAACTTTTTTTTTTTCAAATTATAACACGACAGTATACGACCATGAATGAACGGGACCCGCCGACAAAGGTTTTCGAGCTGAACGTTCCCAGAACCTTCTCGCCAGGGTCAAGTCAGGATTGTAGACGAATCCCGATGATTATTCATTGACAACAAACAACAACAACAAAAAAGGGAAAAAGAAAAGACTTAACGGAACCCGTCACGTTAACTCTTCGACTACTTACTGGACCCTCGGACAAAACCTATAAAGTCTCTTTATGTCTCTGTAAATTTAAGAAATCGTGTAAAACGAATTTAACACTTCCAATCAAGTACGTACAGAAACAAATTAGCGATTCAGCACAGGTTGAAATGTTGGAGTACCTGACATGTGGTACGGTCCGAGGGGAGAGGAAGTGATAGAGGGTCTCAAACGAATTTAAGTTCAGACAACCCAACCACTACACTAGATTTGTAGAACAGGAGACGATGGGCGAAGAGGAAACGGGAGTTAGAAAGAGTAGTAGTCCCAGAAAGGGTTAATCATTCGAGAAAAGTAGTCCACCACCTTCATAACCTCGAAGTCGAAGTTGTAGTCAGGAAGGTTACTTATAAGTCCCAACTAAAGGAAATCATAACTGACCAAACTAGAGGAACGTCAGGTCCCCTTTTTCATTAAACTACGGAACCTTTTGAACCTACTCGGAAAGAAAGTTTTCATTAAGAACTTAAGGTCTAACCCTGTTCTCAGGTAGGAGACACCAGAGAATTATGTGTTCCTTTTGGAGACACGTGAGTAGTGTAAAATAAGTCACCTATTAAAAAAACTCGAACAGAGAGTCATAAGATTTCCACGAAACCCCTGTGGCGGGACTGAATGAACATAAGGGGTTAATGGATAAAACCATAGAACACGTAGTTTTTGGGAATTATTTATGAACAAATTACTTCTTAACTACGAAAACTTTACACCACAACCTCTTCTGAGGACTCTCAGGGAACCTGACATTCCTCTAGGTTGGTCAGGTAAGACCTCCTCTAGTCGGGACCTAAAGAAACCTTCCTTACTACGATTTCGACTTTGAGGTTATGAAACCGGTGGAGTACACTTCTCAACTGAGTAACCTTTTCTGAGACTACGACCCTCCCTAACCTCTGTCCTCCTCTTCCCCTGTTGTCTCCTACTCTACCGACCTACCGTAGTGACTGAGCTACCTACACTCAGACTCACTTGAGACCCTCAACCACTACCTGTCCTTCCGGACCGCACGACGCTAAGTACCCCAGCGTTTCCCAGCCTGTGCTGACTCGCTGACTTGACTTGACTTGACTTGTCTTCACTTTACCCTCATCCCCTACTTACATTGGTGTAAAAGAAAATTCTTGGAGGTAAGTAAAACTTCGTCCGAAATAAATTTTCCATTCTAATGTAAACTGATGTTTATGGACTCTCCAAAACGGTCTTAAAAACAGAACTAAACTGACAAGAGGAAAGGAACCTGTAATACGACTAAATTTTTTTAAGGATCGATATGTTAAATAAAATGTTAAGAACAGTACCTTTCATGCAAAGTCTGAGACGTTGTATTTAAACGTTTTCTAAAATGAATATTCGTAGGGATGACGTGGAAGAAGGGGACCTCCCCCCTTACCGTTGGGTAAGGTCATAAGAGCGAACCTCTTAGGGTACCTATCTCCTCCGACCGTCCGATGTCCGGTGTCCCAACGATTCTCAGCCCGTGCTGACTCACTGACTCGTGCGTGTACGTGCACGACACGGAAGAACCACCAAAGATGGTGAACACCTTCGGTTCATATGAATGGACCTTATAAGTCAAGATTCGTCGAAGGTTAAATGTAAGAAAATACATTCGTTACTTAAGAAATTTACGGAAAAAATGAGATGTTTACTAAAAATAAATTTGATACAAAACAATAACTATGGTGATAACTGTAACGACAGTATCTTATAGTAGATACACTATACGTAAGGAAAAGTCTTCTCAAAATCCAGACGTCGTTTTAACTCACCGTCCATGTCTCTAAAGAGTGTATCGGGAACACGGCTGTATTTGTATCGGAGAGGGTGATAGTTGTAGGGGGTGGTCTCTCCAGGTAAGGAATGTTGACTTATATCAGTTATAACGGGCGATAAAGAAAACGTCAATAACTTTTACATCTGGACTAAAACGAACCGAAGGGAACCAAAGGTTCGTACCACTGGTGATAATAAAATTTGTTTCCAGATGTGAGGATGATCAATTCCCTTCCTTTCTTCATAGATCTTATATCAGTTAGTACTTTTTACGAGGTACATACGGAATTGTTTATACACAGGTGATTACTCGAAATGTATACACAGACAATCAAACTTGAAAAAGAAGTAATAAACAAATAAAGAAGAAAAAAACAACAAAAAACTTATAACTCAAAATAACTAAAAATAAAATGAAATGTTGTGACATAACCAAAACGGTATGTGAAATAAAGAATTAACCTCCCTTTAACGAACTACCATAACACAACCAAAGACGACATGTCGTTGTGATTAGTCGGTATTCATCTGTATATGGTGGAGGGAGAACTCGGAGCGAGAGGAGGGGAGTACGGTGGAGAGATCCAGTAGTGTCTCACGGTCCGACCCGAGGGACACTATATGTCGTCGAAGAGTGTTCGATAGATCAAATGTGTACGAAGACAACAACGACAAATCAACGATTCAACACAGGTTGAGAAAAGAAAAGCTGAGGTACTTGACATCGGGCGGTCCGAGGAGCCCCGGTGGTCCCTTCAGCCTCCACGAGGACGCTGAAGGGTTAAGACTTTTACTTACCCCGGGTCACCCTTTTTTATAGTGGATTGGGTCGTTACAAAAGTGAGTTTACCGGGTATACCATATCGCACACAAAATTGTCGACGAAGAAGTGTTTCCCGAAAGGTAATGGGTAAGGACGGTCTCTACGACCGAAAGGGATCGGATAAAGGAGAGTCTGAAAAGAAAAGAGTTCTGACCATAAACACGTTTAAAACACAAGCCAATTAACATAAATAAAATCCATAAAATATGATAAATACACAATCCAACTAAACTCTCTCTTATGTGACGAAACCCACAGGTCGATCGTTTTAAAAATTTTATTCAAAAGGATGAAACTTCATACATATAGACACACAGAACGTACACGCACTCGTACGCACATACGTACTCGTACACAACCTTAAACTCACAACGTTTATTATTCAGGGAACCTCACACAAAACAAACAAACGGTCTCGTACGTTCCCGAAAACCTCAAGCCAATTAAAGGTGCGGTTCTCGGGACTCTTCAGTCCTTCGTCGTCGAGGAGACCCTTCGGTCACCTCATGAGAGGTTGCCTACGAACCACTTTTCGTTTTATTTTTTAATATGTCACATGTCTTTGAGTGGTCGTGAGACGGTTTGGTCTGGGTCCTTAAGTGGTGAATGAAGAGCCCTAAATCCAAAAACTACCCGTACCCTCTGAAAGACAAACGGGCGTTAAAGAAAACGTCAATAACTTTTACATCTGGACTAAAACGAACCGAAGGGAACCAAAGGTTCGTACCACTGGTAATAATAAAATTTGTTTCCAGATGTGAGGATGATCAATTCCCTTCCTTTCTTCATAGACAAAAAGATCACCGTTGTCTTACAAGTCAACTCGAAGATATCAATCACACTTCCTTACCCCTTTTGACTTCCGTTTTTCCACATAAATGTATAGGAATATTGTACTTGTAATACAATCATTTCCAAAGATATGGTATGATTCCGGAAGGGTCTACCGAG
This sequence comes from Capra ibex, assembly GCA_006410555.1. Taxonomy (NCBI): domain Eukaryota; kingdom Metazoa; phylum Chordata; class Mammalia; order Artiodactyla; family Bovidae; genus Capra; species Capra ibex. The sequence goes on along the minus strand of SJYO01048061.1, from coordinate 23,322,567 downwards.
TCACTATTTCTTAGTCGGACGGTCACGTCTACACACAAGTTAGGGTCACAGTCCTTCTAGGGGACCTCTTCCTTTACCGTTAAGTGAGGTCATAAGAACGGATCCTTTAGGGTACCTGTCTCCTCGGACAACCCGACGTCAGGTACCCCAGTGTTTTCTCGACCTGTACTGAATCACTGATTTGTTGTTATTGTACGGTATGATTTGTGTAAAATCACCAAATAAGATACCAAATTCAGTCGAAGTTCGAAAGAAGGAGTTCCTCCTGAAAAAAAAAAAAAAAATGAAATAAAATGAAATGTTATGACATAACCAAAACGGTATGTAACTGTACTTAGGTAGTGCCCACATGTACGTAAGGGTTTGTACTTGGGGGGGAGGGTGGAGGGATGGGTATTGTAGAGAGACCCAGTAGTGGCACGTAGTCGGGGTTCGTACGACATAGGACGCAGCCTGTATCTGACCGCTAAGTTAAGAATGTACTATCATATGTACAATGTTACGGTAAGAGGGTTTAGTAGGGTGGGAGAGGGAGAGGGAGACTCAGGTTTTCAGGCAATATGTGTAGACACAAAAAAAACGACAGAACGTATGTCCCAGCAGTAACGGTAGAAAGATTTAAGGTATATATACACAATCATATGACATAACCACAAAAAGAAAGACCGAATGAAGTGAGACATATTAGCCGAGGTCAAAGTAGGTAGAGTAGTCTTGACTAAGTTTACATAAGAAAAATTGTCGACTCATTTTGAGGTATCACATATACATGGTGTCGAAAGAATAGGTAAGTAGACGACTACCTGTAGATCCAACGAAGGTACAGGACCGATAATATTTGTCACGACACTACTTGTAACCCCATGTACACAGAGAAAGTTAAGACCAAAGGAGTCACACATACGGGTCGTCACCCTAACGACCCAGTATTCCATCAAGATAAACTTTAAAAAATTCCTTAGAGGTGTGACAAGAGGTTTCACCGATATGATCAAACGTAAGGGTGGTTGTCACATCCTCCCAAGGGAAAAGAGGTGTGGGAGAGGTCGTAAATAACGAACGTCTAAAAACCTAGCGTCTGTAAGACTGACCACACTAAACGTAAAGAGATTATTACTCACTACAACTCGTAGAAAAGTACACAAACAATCGGTAGACATACAGAAGAAACCTCTTTACAGATAAATCAAGAAACCGGGTAAAAAACTAACCCAGTAAATAAAAAGACCTTAANCGACGTCCTCAACGAACATATAAAAACTCTAATCGACAAACAGTCAACGAAGTAAACGATAATAAAAGAGGGTAAGTCTTCCGACAGAAAAGTGAAAACGAATATAAAAGGAAACAACACTTCTTCGAAAATTAAAATTAATCTAGGGTAAACAAATAAAAACGAAAATAAAGGTCATAAGACCCTCCACTAGTATCTCCTAGGACGACACTAAATACAGCCTCTCACAAAACGGATACAAGAGGAGATCCTCAAAATATCAAAGACCAGAATGTAAATCTGGAAATTAGGTAAAACTCAAATAAAAACACATACCACAATCTTTCACAAGATCAAAGTAAGAAAATGTTCACCAACTGGTCAAAAGGGTCGTGGTGAACAATTTCTCTAACAGAAATGGTTCCTCCTGAAAGATTAGGTCACCTTAGATTCGTCTATAACACCTCAGTCTTAGTATGGTGTATACAAGTATATGTGAATATAGAGTTCCTTTCCTTTGTATTTTTACAAAGAAAAAATAGACTCGATTATTGAAGACGTCACGTCCTCTGTGTCCTCTGCTCCCAAACTAGGGACGTAACCCTACTAGGGGACCTCCTTTTTTATCGATGGGTGAGGTCATAAGAACGGACTTCTTATGGTACCTGTCTTCTTGGATCGCCCGATATCAGGTGCCCAAGTGTTTCTCAATCTGTGCTAACTGGTGCGTGTGTGTGTGTTTGATCAAAAGTTCATTTCCTCTCCCGAAGTAATTACACTTGAGATTAATGTCCGAGACCTCGGTGTCTGTTCAATGAGAATATATAAGTTAAAATCGTCAGGCAGGTGAATCTTTTCTTGATAATATTACTTTAAGTCAACTTTTACCATTTCTACTATCGTGTCACCTACATTCTAAGATGTAAATATCTTCTGCAGTTCTATCAATTAGTAGTAAGACGGATCTACATTGAATCTTACAAGTGTGTACCACCTCTCTCTTTGGTTACTCCACTTCCCTTTCTAATGTCTTCTTAATGTCCTCGTTTAGTATTCCTTTCTTCGATTCGACTCAAAAACTTCCCAGACACCCACCCCCTCCCCACCCCTTACAAGTATATTGGTCGTCGGCCACCTGTATTGTTTCCGTACAAGTATCTCCGGGTTGTTCGTTTTCTCGTATGTCACCAGAGGGGACTCGAAACCTCACTTTCTCAGTTTCCAAACGTGAGTCAGTAAAAGGTCGCCACTTCGACTCGGTCAGTGAAGAGTTTCGGAATAAGGAGTACACTTTGGGTGCTCTGTTCGTAAAGAAAGAACTTCAAAATGTACTCCTGACTTACTGTATTGACCGTTTGCCCAATCGTACCTCAGACCGTGTCTCGTCAGTAATGTATAATTAAAAGAAGGAAAGACAAAAGAGAGACGGGATGACGGATGGTAGTGGTGAACCTAGTTTTCACTCTCAGACCTTTTAGACAGTAGACCTTCTTGGTTAAGGTATTTGGCGCCCATGTAAAATGTCTTTTCGATGTGTCGCAGATTATCTCAGTCGGTCGGTAGTGGGAGTAGTGGATAAAATTTATTTTACAAAAACTTAGTTAGAGAACGATTCTTAAGAGATCCACTCGATGTCACGAAGATTAGTCAGAATGACTAATATGTTCAAAAGACCTTTCACCTTCTTAACACTTTCACGTCTCGACTTCGACCTCGCTAATTCACCTTCTTGTTGACACTGTAGATTTCCATCTGCCGGTCCGACTCTATATCGCGACCAAGTCTGTGTGCTTTTTTCGGTCGTACGTTTACAGTTTACGGTACCGATGCGTGACTTTATCCCTGCTTTATAAGAAAAGACGATAAAGAAAATTCTGGAAAATGACACGTCATGTCTAGGGAAGACGTTATTTTGGTGTTTCAGAAAGACTTTTCATTTATTCAGGAAAGTAATTAGTGGTCAAAGGTGAGCGAAAGACGTTGAAGCGAGAAGTCTTCAGGCGTTACGGTGTTTGGAAGTTGAGCGCTCGATGGAACTAATTCCGTGTATTGCAATTTTCGTTTAATGACAACCTTCATACTTTGTTAAACGTGAATTACAAAGTCAGTATAGACATTTTTTATACTGAATTTATATCAAAATAATTATTATGTATAAAATTAATTTGCCGATCTCCACGTAGATCGTCCTTTTTAACTTAGAAGAGACCTAAAGTGTATGACTATACTAAGTACCCGTCATTTATACGTTTCGAAATACGGGTATTCCGTTAGTTTGAGGTTACGACTCTACGTACAAAAATAGACTTTCTTACTTTAGATCCTTTCTAATCTTTACTATTATTATTGTCTGACGGTCTCGTCAGATTACTTAACCAAGACCGGTTGTCATAGGAAAGGACCCATTATTTCAGTAGGAAAGTCGGTATTAATGTAGGTGAGACTGTAAATAATAATGAAGGTAATAAGAGTAATGTGTTCTTTGAGGACATATATACGAATACGTTATAACTTTTTAAAGTGTTTATGGTTGTTATTTTAGGACCCCATACTCACTGGTGGAAGTGTCTTGTCCTTACAAAAGATAATTTCTGCCAAAGCCACAAGGAATCAAGGTCTTCCTAAGGTGAAATGAGGACGACGAACGGACTGTCAGTGCATTCGATACAAACGGTACCGTGTAGTATTTCATGGTGTCTGACCTACCGGATTTGTTGTCTTTGCACAAACGAGTGTCAAGACTTCGGATGTTCAGGTTCTAGTTTTACAGTCCTACCGGCCAGAGAAGACTCCAGAGAGGAACACAGTTTCTAGCTGCCGACAGAAGAGGGACACAGAAGGGTACCAGAAGAGACGCACATAGACGTAGAATTAAAGGGGAAGAATATTTTTACCGTACGTACGATCTATTTTCGGGTGGGACCTTGAAGTGGAAATTGAACTAATGGAGAACTTTCTGGGACAGGGATTCTGAGTGTGAGACTCTACCTAGCCTATAGTTGTATCCTTAGAGTCCCTTGTGTCAAGTCAGGGATTTTGGACCTTTAACAAAAGATAAACGTTTTCCAATACAATGGATAAAGATACGGTGATGCATAACCTACGACAGGATTTCTCCTCCGACCAATTAAATATTTCGTTCCGTCTCCTCCAGTTTATTTTCGATTCCAAAAGTAAATAAATACAAACTAAACTTAAAGGGATTTCTTTTCAGAAGTAACGAAGACATCAGTAGTGTCCCTTTGTGGACTTTTAAATTTTTACATTTCAACTGATAAAAATTGAACAAAAGTAAACAAGAGGATGACCCTTCTTTTCTACTAGAGGATCTTTTCTAATGACGGATCTGTGATTGTTACAGTACCTATTTTAAGGAAGTTTCCGATGAATCGGTTCCCACTCTCTTAGAGTCAGGAGGATTGAAATACGGACTGGGTGACACTGAATCCCCGGTGTACACAGGAGTAGCGAACCGTAACGGTAGGAGTTCCACGGGGTCACTAGACCTCTCAAATAGACTTCGGGATAATAATCTACGTATGTGGCTCAAACGAGGGACCCAGCCCTTATAGGGGACCTCTTCCCTTACCGTTGGGTGAGGTCATAAAAACGGAACTCTTAGGGTACCTCTCTCCTGGGACCACCCGATCTCAGGTACCATAATGTTTCTCAGTCTGTGTTGACTCGTTGATTGTGAAAGTGTGTGTGCATATTAACAATACTACTGAACGAATAGTAATATAGAGAGATCGTTGTGACTCAGAAAAGAAATTATGAAATATGTATATATATATATATACAAATCAATACAAAACCGAGACCACCCAGAAGGAGTGATACACACTCGAAAGAGATCAACGACGTTCATCCCTGATAAGAGACCAATACCACATGTCCGAAGAGTAACGCTACCGAAAAGAACAACACCTCGCACCCGTGAACGTCGCGTACGAGTCATAAACGTCGAGTGTCTGAGACCTCCTGACCGAGTTATCAGTGTCGCGTGCCCGAATCGAAGGGACGTAGTCCACCCCAGAAGGGCCTGGTCCCCAGCTTTGTCATAGAGGACTTAACGTTCCACCTAAGAATTGGTGACCTGGTGGTCCCTCCGGGGTGAGACTCAGAATTTCAGATAAATTAGACTTCAAAATTTTTCGGTGAAATCAGAATTATACGAAAGACAAAAGTACCATATATAAAGAAGGGACCACCGAGTCTGCCATTTCTTAGACGGATATTACATCCTCTGGACACAAGTTACAGACCCAGTACTTCTAGGGGACCTCTTCTTTTCCCGTTGGCTGAGGTCAAAAGAACGGACCTCTTAAGGTACCTGTCTCCTCTATGACCACTCGATGTCAGATACCCCAGTGTTTCTTAGTCTGTACTGACTTGCTGATTATGAAGTGAAGTAAGAGGGGTTTGAATAAAAGTTGGACAGAAGTATAAATTATATATATAGAGGATCCATCATACTTCATCCCAGAACGAAAATCGATGAAAATAGAGACGGATAATTAAAATCACAGAGTCTGTAATTGTAAATTATGGGCCCACCGAGTCTGTCATTTCTTAGACGGTCGTTACGTCCTCTGGACCCAAACTAGGGACCCAACCCTTCTAGGAGACCTCCTCCCTTGTCGATGGGTGAGGTCATAAGACCGGACCTCTTAAGGTACCTGTCTCCTCAGACCGTCCGATGTCAGGTACCCCAGTGTTTCTCAGTCTGTGTTGACTCACTGAAAGTGAAAGTTTGAAAGAAAGTTAACTATACGAACCTAAATCCAGATTGTAGAATAAACAAAAGAGAAATAGGGACACACAAAATATAGACACAAAGAGAAACTACGGAAGAAAAACCAATAAACTTTTGAAAAAAATAATAAGGTAAAATTAAATAGGTAATCGGAAGAACGTTATGTGGAAACATAATATAAATCCCCAATGAAATCCCTAATATTATATACATAGATTGGATAGTAAATGGTCAAGGACATTTTATCTTTTTTTAATTGAATCTTATTATCAGAAAAAAGTGGGGAGGTTGACTTCACATACAATTATAAACAGTATACATAATGTGTATGTATATGACAGTATACATAATGTGTATGTATATGGATGCGTTGTGTAATATTAGAAATGAAATAAATTATTATGTCGGTAATATAAAATTTCTTAAATACTCCTTTTTCTTATCAGGAAATATTAATACGTCGATCCACGGAGGGACAACCAGAAGATAGTGAGGATTTTTAGAATTTTTAGATCGATGGGAGTGAAAGGAAGTCAGACTTGTTATAATAAATCGTAAAGAATATCTCGTCCATTATAAAAAAGTTCTAAAAAAAGAAGGTTTTTACAAAATAAAGTGAAATTTTAAGAAGTTCTATAAAATGTCTTAAATCTTAAAAACTAATTGTCGTAAAAAAAAAAAGAAAATCGTTCGATTTCTTCAATAAGGTAACAGAAGACCGAAAGTGCCTAAGACTACTCCTTAGGTACTTTTAAGTTTAGTACCAGGTCACACACGTTCTACGGTAAAAGAGAGTGGTGATAATTTTGAAACTAAAAGTTGTCAAGAGAACATTGTACAGATTCGTACGAAAAGAAACTCAAGTAAGACAAATTTGAAGTGAGTCGAACTAAAACATGTAAAAACGGAAAGTGGGTTAAACCTAAACCGATAATAAAGAAGTGAAAAAAAAAAAAAAAAAAGAGTTAAAAACAGGAGAGGAAGTTCCTGAGGAAAAGTGTACAGTCTGGAGAAATATGACAGGGGGTCCGTGGACTTAAAGTCAAGAGCAACAAAAAGCTAGATAAAACGGGAGAATAAAAGTTTAACCCATTAAAGATGACTAGTCAGAAGTCAGAACGGAAACAGAAGTCGTAAGAAAATATCTTGGCTGAGGCTCTCTATAAATAAAGTCTATAATTTAAAAGTCAAGATTTTGAGACTGAACCAAGAAAAAATATGAAAGAAAAACTTTAGATACAAAAGAAATGAAGTACCCAGTGTCTATATCATTGATGAAACTTCAGAAACACATAGCAGTTGTAGACTTAGTGGAACCCTAACCGAAAAAGAACTAACAGGTGAGACAACTCACAGGAAAAAGAACTCTTAACTGATGTAAAAGGATCCACAAATGTCTTAACACGTCAACCAAAACAAGACTGGGACCTCCGGTCGTAGACGACACAAAATACCCGATCTTTTTACTTTTTAAACGTCTACCGTAAGAGGAAAGAGATTAACACTATACCTCGACGAAGCCACATTTTACACGTCAGACTTATCTCAACATAAATTGTTCTTAATTTCAGTTGAATATCTTTCTTTACCGTCGGGTGAGGTCATACGAACAGACTTTTTATGGTACCGGTGTCCTCCGGCCGTCCGATGTCAGGTACCCCAGTGTTTCTCAACCTGTCCTGACTCCCTGATTCGTTGTCCGAAAAAACACAAATTAAAACCTAACATACGGACTGGAATACTTACGTATAAAACAACTGAGACCCAGGATAATGTTAAGTCTTATTATATTAAAACGAAATCGTCGTTAAGTAAGGTGGACCTAGTAAGTTCTTGGTCTCTGAATGGACGTCAATCGTTACCTATACCTCGTGCCTCCCGAAGGGACCACCGAGTCCACCATTTCTTAGACGGACGTTTACGTTCTCTGGACCCAAGATAGGGACCCAATGTTTCTAGGGGACCTCTTCCTTTATCGTTGGGTGAGGTCATAAGGACGGACCTCTTAGGGTACCTGTCGGCCCGATATCAGGTACCCCAACGTTTCTCAGTCTGTACTAACTCACTGATTGTGTGTATGTGTGGTTTGTTTTTATTCTTGTTTACTTGTGTTTTTTGTTCATGGGACTTCTTGTTGTGGATAGGGTAAGTTGGGACTTCTCATTCGGTGTATCTCGGGTTTCAGTCCAAGTTTTGGCTCCCTAAGTAAAGACTCCGGTAATAATGAAGTCCCTTCATTCATATTAATAATAAAACATGTTTCAGTGTTTCACTTATAATCGTCTCGGACTTCTAAGTAAGTAAGTAAGTTGTTTATCGATAACTTGTGGTTTCAAACGGTCCGTGACAAGATCCGTAGTTTTAATAGAACTCTCGTTCTTTTAACTATCTAAGACTTTAAATAACGTTTGAAGAGTCATTCGTTGTCAAGAAAAGGAAAGGAAAGTCTAACAATGTAATAATAAGGACTTTAAGTAGAAAACTAAATAACCTCATATAAAAAGACTAAACTAATTTCGTGAAATATACTCCAACGTCACATCAATGATTATAAGGGTTCTCACATCGTTCAGTAACTAGACTACAGTCCTACTACCGAGTCACGTGTGTCCTGAGAAGTAACTGACAACGGCGCCACTCTATCATTGATCATTAATCTCAATGTCACTTATACACATCTTCAGAATTTCTTTTGCCACCTCGACTCTGTAGTGAGGAAGAAGATCCTGGCTTTCCATCTGTCTGACGTAGGTCCGGGAGGGGAGACGGAGGGGTGAGATAAAGTGGTACACCTCACGTCCCCATCAACCGATAACAACACAGAGGACCCGTCGTCGGGAACTCTTGGGGAAGGTTCTAGTTATTGGACCGTCACAGGTAGGACTAAGTAGTCGGACGAGAGGGGTGAGGTTACTGACTTGGTCCAAAGGGTCGAGAGACTTTTGAGGAAGTACTTATGAGGACTCTTTCTTTCGAGAGACTTTTGACAGGAAGTACTTATGAGGACTCTTTCTTCCTATCTCTGAGTGACTAAGTGGACGTGTAATTGGGTTCTTAGTCACAAACTGTTATCCGTCGTTTATCCTTCGACTCCCAACTACACCTACAGTCCACTTAATGTTCATGACACGGTCGCGAGGACAAACCGTTCGAAGCAAAAGGAGGTAAGAAAGGTTCCAGGAACGAAAGAAAACTATTGGAAATGAAGTATATTCAAGAACCAAAGTTCTACAAATTTTTATCAAACCCCACGGTAAAAGATAAGTCAATTGTCCAAAACTCTTGTTCAAGGGTCCACCAAGTCAGTCATTTCTTAGACGGACGTTACTTCTTCTGACGGACGTTACGTCCTCTAGACCCAAGTCAAGGACCCAGTCCTTCTAGGGGACCTCTTCCTTTACCGTTGGGTAAGGTCATAAGAACGGACCTCTTAGGGTACCTATCTCGGACCGTCCGATGTCAGATGCCCTAGCGTCCTTAGTCTGTGCTGAATCGCTGATTTGGTGGCGAACACGGTACGTGACACGATTCGTACCCTTGTTTATTATTTCTCTCTCTCCCACTTGTAGGGTCTCTGGTTCTTCTAAAGGGGACCCAGTGGTTATCGGGACAACTCTGGGACCCAGAAAACACGAAGTAGAAGAAGCGTTGTCAGACGGTTGGGGTTTCAACAACACCCACTGAGTATAGGAGGACGGGAGAAACGGTGGACAGGAGACGGAGTCCTTCCTTTCTAACGACGACTCAAGACAGTTGAATAAAAAACAGTGGTACAAGTAATTTTTCTTTAATTCAGGTTCTGAATTAAGGAGGAGAGAGTTTCGGATCTCGTATTGTTTCTCGAATAAAGTGTCTTTAATTTTCGTGCCTTCAATGTTTTCATGATTCAAGTCTAAAAGTACACAGGATCTAGTTACTTTCATTCTACGAGAGGGGTACCTTTAATTAAGTTAAAATTAAAATAAACATAAGTATCAGATAAAAAGAGTCCCTTCTTTCTGTTGTGAAGTCCTCCCCTTCAGAAATTTTTAATAGAGGGAAAGGAGAAGGGACTGGGGTTGACTTCCGTGACTCGATTAGACACGACTACTTTACAGTTTGAGGAAGTCGAACGGGACGGAGACGGTTGGTATCAAGTTCAGGAACGTGTACGATCTAAGAGTATTGTGCTGCGTGTAGAAGAAGTGTGAATAGTGTCTATTGTAAGTCGAGAATAACACATTCAGAAAATAATTACAGATAAAGAGGAGGATCTGACATATAGGGTAAAAGAGACGTAAAAAAAGAAAAGGAATAAAGAAAAGAAAAAAGGGGGTCTAGTATAGGTCACGGTTCGTGTCACGACCATGTAAAGCTACGAGTAATTAAATAGGTTAATAATAGATAGATACTTGACCAATTACGGGTGTAGAGGTGGAAGTCCTAGATTACCTACGTGATCTACCCGTTAATTGACATGTCCATGTGAGAGGTCTTCATACCTACCGTTCCTTGTTCGTATAAAATTTCGAGCCGTCTCATCCACAAGTTAATTACGAGCTACTCGTTGACTTATTAACTGACCCCAACTAACCAACCAACTAGTTGCGACCCGACAGTCCTCTTTTAGTGTTGGAGGTTCTTGGAAGAGGCTACAAATTAAGGTCATTTGTTTCCGGACGTGGCCAACCGTGGTCGTCGGAGGAAATCTGCACTTAGTTGAGAGTCAGAGGTTCTAGTGGCTCCTTTACTGCTTCGGGACCCTGGGTCTCCCCGGTCCAAGGTCCCTCTCCCACTTGGGTGTTCAACCGGAGTCACGAACGTAATGGGGTCTTCTGAGGAATTGGGAAAACCGCGTAGAGAGCCAAAGAGACTCAGAGGTCCTGTAATCCTTTGTTACACGTTTTTTGGACCTGGTCTTTTCATCGATTTCTGAGTTCAAGATCGAAACAAAGTTTGTTAATAATTGTGCCACTAGGGTCCTTAAAGTCAGTAGAAGAAACGTTCAATTAAAAAAATGACCATTTTACGTCACTTATTATGAAGGGTACTATTGGGTCTACCAACTAAACCCTAGTTTTACTCTATCATTACACATTTTGTCTGACTTATTCGTCTTACGAACGTTACGTTTGGTTTTCAGAGAACCAAAGAGAAAAAGAAGTTAGATAGAGAAGTTTTAAAGAGTCACCTGAGTTATGTCCATTGAGAAGAGGACGGAAACCTCCTTTTGAGTCCTTTCTCGGTACTGAAACATTCGGTGGGGCTCCACAATGTTTCAGGACATCTATGAAATTAAGTGCTTGGTTTAAAGTTAAATCACTAAATTTAACAAGTCAGAGTACATAATTAGTTTTTGATACTAGAACTAAATTCTTAATTTTTAGAAAAGGGGAAGGGTTCTTTCGGAACATCGTACGTCCGGGAACTGTACCATCTTCTTCGTTCCAGAAGGACAAGAGAAAGAGGTAGACCACAAACGTAACGAAAGATCCACTTAACTAACGTGTGTTCGACGGACGGGGTGGATGTTTGCCCCACACTTTGAAGAGAGAGGGGTGGTGAGTGAAGGAATAGAAGAGAGAGAGGAAAGGAAAGAAGGTACAAAGGAGAGAGAAGGAGAGCAAATAGAAGAGGAGGTGAACGGTCTGGACAAAAACTTTCTGTTTTTCCCGTTTACTCACCCCTGTCCTATCGAAAAAAATAACCATGACAGTTAGTACCGAAGAGTTATAGGTCCGGTCTCTTTACAAGGAGGAAGTGTATAAGATGTCTCCAGGGGTCCGTAACCCATGGTGAAAACTGCAAGAGAACTGTTTCTGTTACGTAAACTGAGGAGATCGGCGTGTCGAGAGATTTGGGAGTTAAAAAGACCCTCATGTTTGGTCTGAAAGACAACCTTAGGGTAACAGAAAGGGATCCCCCGAGGAACTTTGTCTTAAAAGACTTCACAGATAATACCAACGAACGTTCGTAGGGGTATTATCTGTCTTGCTATGTTACCTTCGAGTACATGGTTTGTACGTCGAGGATATTAAAAGTTGTAAAAAGTTAGAGGGAAAAAATGGACTCTTGTAAAATTTCGTTAAGGGTTCAACAAAAAGTAAGACATAAAATGACTCATTTTAAATTTTACTACGATCCGGTTAGGACGTACTGGGAGAGTAAACCGGGTTTCCTTTGTAAGTATATGGGATATAAGACTAATTAAGACCCTACGTCCAGTCAGGGATGGATCTTCGGTATGAGTAAGTGAAACGACGGTTTTATTAAGTTGTCAGGTGGTGAGAACGGCAGACCTAAAGGTTCCGTCATACAGTCTTACTTGAAGCGACCACCGAGTCTGTGACTTCTTAGACGGAAGTCACGTTCTCTGACCCAAGTCAGGGACCCAACCCTTCTAGGGGACCTCTTCCCTTACCTTTGGGTGAGGTCATAAGAACGGACCTCTTAGGGTACCTGTCTCTTCAAACCACCCAATGTATGTCAGGTACCCCAACGTTTCTCAGCTTATACTGAGTCACTGATTGTAAATGTGAAAGTGAAAAATTCAGTTATATGTATGTATGAGTTATTGTACTCAATGTGTCATTCGTATGACTACTCCGGTGAGAGGAGTTCGAACCCACGTCCTTTGTGGAACATAGGTGTAAGGGGGATATCTTCTATCCTCAGTGTCTTTTGTGAGAGGTCTTTTTTTTTTTTTTAATGTTCATTGAGAGAGGTAGACATGAGAGTTATTAAAATATGTGAGTCACCTACTTCATCAAGTTTCAGAAGATTGGTTAAAAAAGTATTGAGGGACCATTTGTGATGTATACCGGGTTGTATAGGAAGTCAAGTCAAGTCAAGTCAAGTAAAGTCAGCGAGTCAGCACAGGTTGAGAAACACTGGGGTACTTAACGTCGTACGGTCCGGAGGGACAGGTAGTGGTTGAGGACCTCAAGTGAGTCTGAGTGCAGGTAACTCAGTCACTACGGTAGGTCGGTAGAGTAGGAGACAGCAGGGGAAGAGGAGGACGGGGGTTAGGGAGGGTCGTAGTCTCAGAAAAGGTTACTCAGTTGAGAAGTGTACTCGACCGGTTTCATGAAGTCTTACATCGTTAATTACATTGAATCATAGGACAGGTTTTGTAGTCATATTATAAGACTAAATTGAATGAAGGTTCCTCAAAGATCACATGTACGAATCAACAATAGACAAAGTTACTGTAACTTCGATGTTTTAAAAATAAAATGGAAAATCATAAAAATAATAGAATCTCATAAACATTTACAAAAAAGGGGATATCGGTGATGGTTCAGTCAAATGGAACTGTCATTAGATAGTCGTCGTTTGATAATAACCAAAGAGTAAATTAAGATAATCATGACAATGAAAACTTTAATTTTGTACTGATAAACATCTTTCCCGATACGAGTAACTGTAAATTGTACTAATCAAAGACTCTTTCACTAATCCATGTTAATATAAGATAACGGTGTCAAGGTGACTCTAAAAGTTGAATGATTGAACACTATTTGTCGATTTTGATTGACTTAGTAATACACTGTTACTCATGTAAGTGTAAGGTAACCAATTAAAGGAAGAGTATACCTCTACGTATTGTACGTCTATACCCTCCCTCTCTTCTGGGGAATCGGAAGAAGGGTGGAATCGGAAGACAGATTCAAAATGGGATTATGTTTAAATCTGATTCCACCGATCTGGGACTTCGAAATAAAGGGTATTCATCGTAACGGTTTCAAGACGCCTGAGTTCCTCTGTAAGTTTTCAGTGAAAGAGGAAGGGATTCTAAAAGAAAAAATAAAAGAAAAAATAAAAAATAAAAATAAAAATTTTTTGTCTATTTATTTATACTAAATAACTTCCTAAAAATGTTAATTAGTTCTTATTTTTATCGTATACCTTCCGTCTTTTTGTGAATAACATACGTTCAGTAGTTAGGGGGGATGTGTGTGTGTGTGTGTGTGTGTGTCTTTCCGTCATTTTAAATAGTGGTATTATTAGGAAACACCTGAATGATACACAGTTTCGAAATATATGTGACATCAAAAATTAAGAGTGTGGGTAGTGTTTTCGGCCGTAAAATATAGACTCCTCTGACTCCGAAATTCCATCATTCGTCGAATAAGTCCTAGAACTAAGACCGACGGACTAAGGTAGAAATCAATAATACGATATCAAGAAAGGGAAGTATACATGAGACACCACTGAGTCTGTCATTTTCGTAGACGGACGTTACACCCTCTGGGCTCAAGTTAGGAACCTAGCCCTTCTAGGGGACCTCTTCCTTTACCGTTGGGTGAGGTCATAAGAAAGGACCTTTTAGGGTACCTTCCTCCTCGGACCGTCCGATGTCAGGTCCCCCAACGTCACTCAGTCTGTCCTGACTTGCTGAAGTGAAAGTGAAAGAAAGGGAAGAATACATGAGTCATGAAGGTAAACAAGTGAATAATTTTTTATTTCTACCTTATAGGTAATACCCATATATTGTGTATAATTTTACTAGTCAAAAGGGTCCGGTGTGTTCGTACCCTTCCCTTTTATACGTTTGTTCTTTTTTCTCTACCGTACAATCGTCTTTACCTCCGGTTGTGACTTTCGTAGATATGGTATTAAGACTCCTCCGACCTTATTTACGATATAAAAGTTTTTTATACTTTACTATCTATCGTGTTATCGAAGGGGTTTTATCTCTTTAAAAAAAAAGGTTATACATACTCAAAAGAGTTAAGTATATAACCGACCTTTAAGAAGGTCAAAGAACTTTTTGAAGATTACTTCAGGTCCAAATTAAAGTCACGAAACTTATCGTGTCCTCTGACGTTTTTATTAAAATAATTAAGTAAGTAAAAACGAACACGACCCAGAAGCAACGACGAGTCCGAAAAGAGACCAACGTCCCTGGCGTCCGATGAGAGATCGACGCCACGTGCCCAAAGAGTAACACACCGAAGGGATCTCGTACCCGAGATCTCTTGTACCCGAAACCATCGACCCCGCGTGCCCGAATCAACGAGGTTCCGTACACCCTCAGAAGGCCCCAGTCCCAACTTGGGTACAGAGGACGTAACCGTCCGTCTAAGAAATGGTGACTCGGTGGTCCTTTCGGGAGAGGAAGGGTTTCCAAAAGACTAGATACCTCCTACTGTCCGAGGGGGTTTCACCTTCGTCACGAATGGAACGAGGGAAGATATGGATACCGGACCAGGTTATGATCTGTCCAAGAGTCGTTTATACACAGATGATTTGTCAGTCCTGAACACTTTACGTTAATATTACGTTGGATTACAACGGAGGGTGATCGGGAAATTTTACATACGATATCCCTTTCTGAAGGGGGAGAAGAGGTCCGAACAGTGAGAACCCATTAAGTTTCAAGGTGAGACTGGGATTCAGTGGTTCCCATGAGAGTCGAGACGTTAAATTTAAACCAAGGTACAGCAACGACTTTGAAGGTAGAAATAAAGTTCAATATAGAAGAAGTAAAACCCCGGATAAGTTTTTCTTGCAAGACCGTTTATTCCTCATACCAGTAGAAAAAGACAGAGAGGGACGAAGAAGAAAGAGTAAAGTAATGGGTTCCAAGGACTAATAAGACCTCTTTTCTTCGTCCTTCCTTCCTCTCCCTGAACCTTATCCTTAAAGAATGAATAGTTCGGTTTTTGACTCTCTGTTGGTATGTTAACTGTTTCCTAATTGTAGGTCTATGTAGAAAAATTAAGTACGTTTTCCTTATTATTTCTTTCCTGAAAGTGTATAATCTTTTTACTCCTTCTGTCCTTATTCGTAAAATGGTCTTCTCCTTTGTGTCTGTTATCAGTATATTTTTTATCTTACTTTTAACCATGTTGTTGAAGTCTTTTATAAAGTCGGACCGGATGATTTATTCTTTTATATACATATCATACTGGATAGTTAAAGTAAGAAACTGTTATAAGTCTTCTTTAGGAATTTATACACGTAGTCTTCTGTACATGTTTTTTATAAGTATCGTTGGTGTATACCTCGTCGTTTTTACACACTTTTTAGGTTATAGGTAACTATTATCTTACCCAACTAACACCTTATGACTATGGAGTGTATCATAATTATTTTATGATTAGTCACTTTTACTTTTTGACGGACCTCTTAGGGTACCTGCCTCCACCGACCACCCGATGTCAGGTACCCCAGTGTTTCCCAGTCTGTGCTGACTTCCCTGAATCGTGCGTGTGTGTTGATACTCGCAATTTTACTTATTTAAAGTTTGCGGACTCAAGTTTTCATTTTGTCATGTGATTTACATATCTTTATGGATGTTCATACTATTTTAGTACTTTTTTTCGTTTCCTCATAATTCCTATGTTAAGTCCTATTACCAAGTGTTACTCTCCCTCCCTCTTTCTACACTTCTAGTTCTATGACCATAACAAGATAAACCATTCGACTCAAACACTCATATACCTATAAAGAGAAGATTAATAAGATTTAATGTACATGTATGATAAACATTAAAAAACGTATATATAATGTAAACAGTTAAAAAATCTCCAGTTTTTTCTCATTTTGTTTCTTTCTTTTATTAGATTCGTTGTTAAGTCCAACTAGTTCAAAAGGCTTAGTTATCTCTAAATTAAGAAATGAAAGCGGTCATATCCGTGTTTAAGAGTTCAAGCGAGTTCCCTCTACTATTTCTTGACGGTGTAAAACGGTTCTGTCTTTATATACTTCACACTGGGAAACCCAGTGTATTGTGTGTTTGGATATATTGTATAGTAAATTCTGTTTTTCTTTAATACCCCTCAACAATAGTCCTAAGAAACATTTGTGCGGGTCACTTTTATTCGAACGACAACAACAAGTCAGTGATTCAGTACAGACTAAGAAACACTGGGGTACCTGACGTCGTACAGTCCGAAGGGACAGGGAGTCATAGAGGACCTCAAACGAGTTCAAGTACAGGTATCGTAACCACTACGGTAGGTAGAGTAGGAGACAGTGGGAGAAGACGGAAGTTAGAAAGGGTCGTAGTCCCAGAAAAGGTTTCTCAACCGACAAACATAGTTCACCTGTTTCATAACCTTTTGTTCGAATGTTTCTCAATTTACCCCAGTAAGAGATGGAGAGAAATATGAGTCACAGGAACTTACCAGTTACAACACACCTGTTGTGTGAACTATGTGAATCCACTGAAACCCGTTTAAGGAGATCAAAGGACACGGAGAAAAGGAAGCAGACATTTTACTTTTATTACGGACTTAACGTCCCTACCTTCCAATTCACCGGGTGATATATGTACTGTCTTTCACGGTTGTACGAAAAATCCATATTTCTTGACCATTGACAATGGTAGTAATAGTATTCGTGGTCTTAGTAGTGTGTGGTAGTACACTAATCATCTCTCCTTCTTCCTTCGTCTTCATAGATAATTAATTGAAAATGTTTGGACCAAATTATATTTGAAATTCCCTCCCAACGAGTCTCGTAGAAACGTTAAGACATTTAAAAACTTTAGAGTGCGATATATATTATGTATGTGTATATATACATATACCATATATATTAGTGATTACGTCTGAGTCATTTTTAGGACACTATACATATACAAGTATGTGGTTCGTGGACTTGATTATTTTACCTTACTTACCGATAAATGTAATTAAATATTAACATTTAATCTGGAAATTAAAGATATTATTTTTTCTTTCACCGAAAACGTTAAGGGTAAAAATATAAGGATGTACCTTATGTCATCGTGATTGTATTATATACTGAAACACTTATAAAGGTCCTGATGATTATAAAATAGATTATAATATAGAATACAAAAAACGAGAGACTGGGGGCGACTATGAGGGTCTTGGGAGTACTCGTTACTCGTGATACTATTGGGAACCATCTTCGTCGTCCTGACTTTAGTTTCAATTTAGTAGGTACCGATCTGAGAAGGTTTCTCCGGAGAGTCCCAGTGATCACTAAAAAAGGTACATATAAAGAGGTGAATTTCTTACAAAGAATTTATAAACTAAGTAGTCCTGACTTTATATACAAAATAAAACTTTATCTAGTGATCATTTGTGATATGTCATACTTATACTGGGATTTAAGAAGAACCAAAGAAAAAAGTAAAGACGTAACAAGTAATATAGTTATATATAAGAATGTAGGAGACCCCTTGTTGTTTTACCTTGTTGTTCTCGTGTCTTCTTTTAATACTCTGTTATGTCGAAATTTTCTACTGTTTCCATTAAATAACTGTCTTCTTCTTTATCTTTTTGTAATAAAAAATTTAATTTAACTTAGCGACGAAGTTATAAATGTTTTCCACTACTCGTAAACTTTGGTTTTTACCTATATGAAAGGAGTTCCCTTTCCTTTCTTTATAATCTCTCTTAGCCCTAGTCCGTTTCTGGTCTAATACTTCTTAATATTGTGTAATCCTCGTTTGTGTCCTCCCAATACTATGTTTACCATTTACCCGTCTTTTCCTAAATTTGTCAGTTACCATCGTTTTTTCCTTTTCTGTAATCGTTTTTCTTTGTAGTGTCGGAAATCATGTTTCTTCCGGTATTTTTAGTGATCCCATTCGAAATTAAAGTTTCTTTCTTGTTGACCTTAATGACGAGTCATCGTCAAAAATTCTATAGTTTTATATGGTGGAAAGGACACAGATGATGGGTTTAGTTAGTGACTCATTCTGATTATGTTATTGTAAGGGTGAATGGACGGGTTCCTTTTCACCGAAAGTCGAAGGTAAGGGTCGTTATCGAAGGATGTGGGGTTAAAAAGACGGTAAAGGTGATGGATTATCAAAGGAGGAGTTTCAGTTAGGTAACAAAGATTTTACATTTAAACCAGGATTCTCAGAGGGTGAATTTTCAAGAAACGACCGAGGGGTAATGGATGTCCGTTTCGGGTCAAGGGGTCGAGTTCGAACAGGGACCAAGAAAAAACCGAATAGAAAGGTGAGGGAAAACGAAAGTGAAGGCGTGACCACACACCGGAAGGTCGCTTCGACTTTGTGAGTCTCAACGATTTACGTCTCGACGGACGAAGAGACGTTAACACGAACTTAAAGGGAGGTGGACCTTGTAGAATGGAGGGGTACAGGTAGACCCTTTCAAGAGTGGGAAGTTCTGAGTCTTAAGAGAGAAACGTGTTGGGATCCTGTATCGTGTCTCTTCCGTTACCGTGGGGTGAGGTCATGAGAACGGACCTTTTAGGGTACCTGCCTCCTCGGACCATCCGACGTCAAGTACTCCAGCGATTCTCAGTCTGTGCTGACTCACTGAAGTGAAACTGAAAAGTGAAAGTACGTAACCTCTTCCTTTACCGTTGGGTGAGGTCACAAGAACGGACCTCTTAGGGTCCCTGCCGTCTCGTACCACCCGACGGTAGATACCCCAGCGTGTCTCAGCCTGTGCTGACTTCGTTGAATCGTCGTCGTCGTCGTCGTCCTGTATCGTTCCACGGACGGTGTCTTTTCCTTGAGTCACTGTATTTAGTTTCGTTCTAGGAGATATTGGGTGGAGGATCTCATTGTCTTTATTTTTGTTTTCATTTGTTCACCCTGGACTAATTTGAATTTTCGAAAACCTGTCGTTTCCTTTGATATTCGTTCCACTTTTCTGTTGGGAGTCTTACCCTCTTTTATTAAAGTTAAAAGATAAAAAGATTCATCATTTTTTTTTTTGTTGTGTTTGTTTGTTTTGACTGTTTCCTAATTAAAGGTTTTATATGTTCGTCGAGTATGTTGAGTTGTGTCCTCTTGTTCTACCGATTGTTTGTGTACTTTTCTACGAGTTGTAGTGAGTAATAGTCTCTTTATGTTTAGTTTTAGTGTTACTCCATGGTAAATTGCGGTCAGTCTTACCGACGCTAGGTTTTCAGATGTTCGTTATTTACGACCTCTCCCACACCTCTTTTCCCTTGGGAGAATGTGACAACCACCCTTACGTTTGATCATGTCGGTGATACCTCTTGTCACACCTCTAAGGAAATTTTTGACCTTTATCTTGACGGAATACTGGGTCGTTAGGGTGACGACCCGTATGTGTGACTCCTTTGGTCTTAACTTTCTCTGTGCACATGGGGTTACAAGTAACGTCGTGACAAATATTATCGGTCCTGTACCTTCGTTGGATCTACAGGTAGTCGTCTACTTATCTATTCTTTCAACACCATGTATATGTGTTACCTCATAATGAGTCAGTAATTTTTCTTATGTAAACTTAGTCAAGATTACTCCACCTACTTTGACCTCGGATAATATGTCTCACTTCATTCGGTCTTTCTTTTTATGGTTATGTCATATGATTGTGTATATATACCTTAAATCTTTCTACCATTGTTATTGGGACATACGCTCTGTCATTTTCTCTGTGTCTACATATCTTGTCAGAAAGCCTGAGACACCCTCGTCCTCTACCACCCTACTAAACCCTCTTACCGTAACTTTGTACATATTATAGTATATTCTTTGTTTAGCGGTCAGATCCAAGTTACGTCCTATGGTCTACGAACCCCGACCACTTGACCCTACTGGGTCTCCCTACCATACGCCTCCCTCCACCCTCCCTCTAAGTCCTAACCCTTGTGCACATGTGGGTACCCCCTAAGTACACCTACATATCGTTTTGGTCATGTTGTCATATTTCATTAATCGGAGGTTAATTTTATTTATTTAAATTTTAAAAAAATTTTTTTACTCTTTTTCTGGATTTGTATGTAAAGAGGTTTCTTCTGTATGTCTACCGATTGTTTGTACTTTTCTACGAGTTGTAACGAGTAATAATCTCTTTACGTTTAGTTTTGTTACTCTATAGTGTTACCGGTAGTAGTTTTTCAGATGTTTGTTATTTACGACCTCTTCCACACCTCTTTTTCCTTGCGAGAACGTGGTGACCACCCTTACATTTAACTATGTCGGTGATACCTTCTGTCATACCTCTAAGAAATTTTTAGCTCCTTATTTTGGTAGTATACTGGGTCGTTAGGGTGAGAATCCGTATATGGGACTCCTTTGGTTCCAACTTTTTCTGTATATAGAGTAACAAGTAACGTCGTGATAAATGTTATCGATCTTGTACCTTCGTTGGGTCTACGGGTAGTTGTCTACTTACCTATTCCTTCAACACCATGTACATGTGTTACCTTATAATGAGTCGGTATTTTTCCTTGTGTAAACTCAGTCAAGATTGCTCCACCTACTTGGATTTCGGATAATATGTCTCACTTCACTCAGTCTTTCTCTTTCTATTTATGGCATAAGATTACGTGTATATACCTTAGATCTTTTTACCAAGACTTCTTAAATATCCTTACCTCTTTGTCTGTATCTCTTATCTGAATGTCTGTACCCCGCTCCCCTCCTCTCCCACTCTACATACCTTTCTCATTGTACCTTTGAATGTAATGGTATACACTTTATCTGTCGGTTACCCTTATACTACAGACCGAATCCTTTGAGTTTGTCCCCGAGATATAGTTGGATCTTCCCACCCTACCCTTCCCTCTACCCTCCCTCCAAGTTTTTCCTCCCCTATATACATATGGATACCGATTAAGTACAACTCCAAACTGTCTTTTGTTGTTTTAAGACATTTCGTTAATAGGAAGTAATTTTTATTTAAATTTTCTTTCCTTTCCTCGAGTCATTTACGTGTAACTGTTCATTAGGAGTTTCTAAAATAATTATCGAATAAGCAAAAGTCGTCGGTGAAGTCAAGTCCCATTTAGACAAACCGAAAAGGACTACTTGACTCTACAGTACTGAAATCCGTAGGTTGGTGTTTATATAATTTTAACTCTCTCTCTGTCACTGATAGTACCCAACTCCTCCTCCCACCCCCGTCTCTCTCTTGTCACCTCCCTCTCTCACCGTCTCCTGGCCGTTATCGACAAAGAATGATCAGTATACCGAGCCGAGTTTGATGAATTTTAAAGAGTCGGAGTTGTAGAATAGTCGTTTTACCACTCTGAGCGTATTCCCTAACAATACTAATGTTTTACCCTAACACTTTGACGACAAACGAGTAAACGGACAAACAAACAAAGATTTCTGTGGTGGAGAGGAGGTGACGACTGATTAAGACCAGTCACTCAAGGGAGTAAACACCGGACAAAAATAGGGAAGTTTATCCAGTCTCGATAATAGGACAGCAGGGGTCCTAAAACCATGACGTCATCGGGAACTCTAGTCTCAGTATCCATTGACCATCGTAATTTTCCAATTCTTAAACAAGAATTAGTTTGTAATTCTGTCATTACCGTGATGTTTATCTTGGTGTAAAAAAGCTAAGAGTAAAGGAAGGTACCTTTACTCGTATGAAAAGTAAACGATTACTTGATGTGCTTCCAGTATCGGTAGCAGTATAACTTTATCTGTGAGGAGTCCATTACGTGATGTCTTCACAAATATCCACCTTATTAATAAATTAGTTAGTTGAGTTGTAATTCACTCACGATCAGACGTTGTTCCGTTAAACGATGTAATACACCGTCTGTGTTTCTTCATATCCTGTGTAGGGGGTTTCAGAGTCTCGGGTTTTGTCTACTTGTATGTGAAATTTTTCTGTCAATAAAGAGTATTATGAGATAGATTTCCTATTGATTTATCTTGAAGGGAACTTTTGTATTTATAAAAACGGTCTACACCATAATAGTTATATAAGTTACTAAGTCGGAAATTCTTTGAAAAAACCCTACCAAATTTTTAGTAGGCCCCATCCATCCAGATCCGGATTTTGAAGTCGGATGTAAATAAGTGAGTAAATGTGGAAGTAAGTAAGTAAGTTGAGATTACCCAACCGTTGTGTAATAATGGTGTTAAAGTCCTTCAGTATGGAGGGACCTACAATTGTATCGACCCTCTCAGTACCCAATTCCTAGGTTCCGTCGTCTCTCATTCTTCTTTTGGTCCTTCTTCCTTCTACCCTCCGACACTCATTGTACTAGGAAGGGATTCCAGGAATTCTGAAATCGTTTGAGTACTTTAGTATTGACTCATCCTAAAAACTCTCTTTTATCCTTTTCAACCCTGTGTCCCAATTGGTTCTACTCTGCTATCGTACGTCTTCGTCTTTCTCTTCCCTGGTTACTCATTTATTACCACTCTTAATCTTCCCTGACGTCCTTCTTACCCGAAGGGTCCACCGCGATCACCATTTCTTGGAAGGACGGTTACGTCCTCCGTGTTCTCTGAACCCAGGGTAGGAGTCAGACCTTATAGGGACCTCTTCCCTTACCGTTGGGTGAGGTCCTAAAAAGGGACTTCTTAGGGGTACCTGTCTCCCCCGACTGACCGATGTCAGGTACCTCAGGGTTTCTCAACCTGTACTGACTTCGTTGAGTTGTACGTACGTACGTGCGTACGTGTGTATGTACGTCTTTCTTACGGTCTGGTGGTTTCCGGTACCTACCGTTTTCCTGATACTTCGGGGTCACTGTAGACCCAATATATCATTTATACATAATTCATGGATAATACACGACCCTTGGTGCGTGCCACGTTCCTTATGTTCCTGTTTGTTAGGGACTAAAATGTCACCAATGATTGATCAACTCTGATCACTCTTTTACCTTTCTTACGTCACTCTCTTACCTTACCTTTCTTACCGTATTCACCGATATGACGTCTCAGGGATGGCCGAGTCAGTCATTTCTTACTCGGACGTTAGGTCCTCTACAGCCAAAATAGGGATCCAACTCTTCTAGGGGACCTCCTCCCGTACCGTTGGGTGAGGTCATAAGAACGGACCTCTTAGAGTACCCGTCTCCACGGACCGCCCAACGTCAGGTACCCCAGTGTTTCTCAGTCTGTACTGATTCGTGATTCGTGTCGTGTCGTCGCTCACACAATCTTCTCACACATACCGAACTTACAAAGACGGAGGGTTTTAAGTATAAAAGTTTAGGGTTGGAGATTTCGTGGCCATAATTCTATACCCCGAAACCCCCACCCCCCACCAATCCAGTCCTTCTTCCTCGGAAGTACTTGTCCTAATCACGGGAATATCCACCGTGTCACCATTCCTTGTACGGACGGTTACGTCCTCTGTGTTCTCTGTACCCAAAATGGGGACCCAACCCTTCTAGGGGACCTCTTCCTTTACCGTTGGGTGGGGTCAAAAGAACGGACCTTTTAAGGTCCCTGTTTCCTTGGACCACCTGATATCAGGTACCCAGTGTTTCTCAGTCTATTCAGACTCGTATGTACAGTTTCTCTGGTCTCCAGGTCACGTGGGAGGTGGTACATTGTGTCACTTTTCTATTGGTAGACACTTGGTCCTTCCTCCGGGAGTGTCTGTTGTTTTGTGTTAAAACCTGTAAGGTCGGAGGTTTTGATACTCCTTATTTACACACAGCGACTACTTGTAGGTCGAATATAGTGACATGACATTCGTCGGATTTACCTGTTCCTGTCTCTCTCACACTACACGTCCACTGATATTTGTTCTTTCCTGTGAACGCCTCCTTACGAAGGACCTCGTCTCCTATGGATTTCTTCTTTGAGGTCTCCCTCTCGCTCTCTAGATCCAATTTTGGGGTTGAGGAGGTGTATGTCCGAGGTACTACACCCTGTTTATGAATTTTCAGAGATTCGGAGTCTAAGAAGTACATACTTTTGCCCTATTTTTAAGAGTGAAGTATCCCAACGTCTCTTCTGTTTTACCCTTCTACTTAAACTTCGTAAATAGTATCACGGACCGCGTACCATTCGTCTGTGACAGACGACAGTAATAGTGACAAAAGGAACTGAAATAACGACCACAACGAAAATTCGTCTCTGGACTTCCTATTTCTCGTCATTCGATCAATTGTTTGTGCTCACAAGATAAATCCGTCAAGTCATACGTTTCTGTGTTTTAGTTCTATCGTGCCACACAAGTTCATTGGTTTTCTTTAAGTAATACCGGTCTCTTGTCTCAAGAGACAACTCCTATTTTACTAAAACTCCCAACGCTCAAGTCTTATTTTTACTAAAACTTCAGTGACCTAGACGTAAAAGTTTTGACACCGAGTAATGATTGTCCCTCAAGAACAATTACAAGAGGTTTTGATCTTTTCCCAGTCACCTCTACCCCTCACTAGCTCACAAAACTCCTTATAAAATCTTGAACCCCCTAATCTCCACCCCACCCCTGTCTCTCATCTCCTCCGTCCCTATTTAGGGATAAAGACCAAACTCGTTCCTCTAATCGTAGCAAGGAACTCTGTCCATTATGACTTGCTTCTCTTGGGATCCCATGTAGAATCCTTACCACCTAAGTAAGACCAGTATAAAGTCTCTTCAAGAGAAACCCTAGAGGTCCATCTTGTAGATTATCCGTCCGTGTATATTCTTAGACTTTGTGTCCTCTTTCTCGACAAACTTCCAGTAGTCGTTTCTTCTACTATTAATTTCGGTTCTCTCACAAACTTCGATGGGTCTCTTATACACTTCTCGTCCTTTCCCAGGTTTTATCTGCTACTTTTTATTGGTGTACATTCTTTATCCATTCAAAAAAAATTCTGATTCTTAATACACTTCCTTCTATGAAAGATTTTATGGTACAATGACTTCTCGTTAAAAGAAAGGGTCTGTTTGGTGTAGGATTTTAATTTACTTCTCATAGTAGAGACAGAATAACAATTAAAATCATTTTTTTAAAAATTCGTATATCGATAATATTAGACACATCGATAAAAACTATTATCAAACGTATTGTGAACTCATTAAAGGAAGATGAAGAAAATATCAATTATAAGAAATACTTTATTAACGACTAAAAAAATTCACTGATTGTAGATATTTATATTACAATAGAGTAAATTAAAAAATTACAACGAAAACACAACTTAGTAAGTACGTAAGGACCTACTTTGGGGTGAAGAGGATAAAGAATACCTGGGTATATCATCGTAAAATAAATCTTATACATAGACACAGTACAGTTTAAAAATAACATAAAAGGTAAAACATAATCAAGTCATTCGAAAGTCCATAAAGATGAATGAGTCATTTTATTTTTATAATTTATTAACCATATTTATAATCTTTTTCTTGTTGTTTATAAAGAAATGAACTGGGTACTTTAAGATCATAGTTCGACGTTATTCTTTTAAACCCTTCTACAGAACCACGTCTTATTTATATGTTTTCTGTTAACAAAAACAGATATAATGATCATTGGTGAATAATAAACTTTACCATCTCACAAGGTAAGTATTCTTAGTTTTGAATATTGAGTGGATCCTTAATTAAATTGTTCTTTCTGTGTACTGGATGTACTTGTTTCTGTTTTTCGGAGTAATTTTCTACTTCTTTTCCCTGTAGGGTCCACTAGGTCACCGATCCTGAACCATGAAAGTTACGTCCCCCGGACCCAAACTAGGGACTGGTCCCTTGAACTAGGGACTGGTCCCTTGATCTAGGGAGTACGGTATTGAATTCTCAAGTGTCCGACGTTGTATCTAGTTCCTAGAAACAACGGTGTAGACTCTGGGTTGTGTCGGTTAATTTATTATTTATTTGTGAATTTTCCTACTTCTTTTCTTGTCTTATCTCTCTGTCTGGTACAAAATCCTTTTGAATCAGAGTATTACACCGGTTGGGAATGGTTTACGTTACGTTAGTTTTAAAGTAAAAAAAGAATCATGACCCGTTTTAATAAAATTTAAAGTATATTTTTGATGTTAAAACTCTATCGTTATTTTAGAAATGGTATTTTGGTAATTTTATTTCGTATGATAATTTTGATAATTTTCATAAATCTTGAAAATATTAGTTTTGTCAACTCTGAA
Source organism: Capra ibex (assembly GCA_006410555.1). Lineage (NCBI taxonomy): Eukaryota > Metazoa > Chordata > Mammalia > Artiodactyla > Bovidae > Capra > Capra ibex. The sequence continues at coordinate 23,295,850 of SJYO01048061.1, read as the reverse complement.
CATGTTCTTCTTTTGTCTTTTCATCTTCTTTCTTCTTTTTTGTTCTTTATATGGGTGAACATATTCTCACACTACATAATGTTTTATGTAACCTTAAAGGTAAGTTACCCTTCTTTTCAAAAAAACCACAACTATGATTAGACTTTTTTTGGGTGTTTGAATCTCAGATTGAATAAAGTACGTGTTTAAAGTATACTTAATTTCTAGATTTACATTTTTGTTATGATTTTTTTGTTAAAAATTTATAAGGACATTTGAACCGTACCGTCTCTTATAAAATAATTAAACCAGTGTGACACACCGTACACCCTAGAATCAAGGGACGGTTCCTCAGTTTGGACTTCAGACACGAAACTTTCGTGTCTCAGAATTGTTCAAATGGTGGTCCCTTCAGAGTCATTTTTTGAATACGTCGTTTTTTTTTTTTTTGGATCTTCGGTGTTTCCCTTTGTCTTATACGAATATACATAGAAAAACACTAATGTACTGTTCTCTATATTCATTTCGGTTTTACATGTGATCTCTTTTTATAGACTTTGAATCTATTTTCCACGTCACCTGTAGATAGTAAACACTATTTATATTTGAGAACTTATAAGAAGGAATTATAAAATTATCTAATAGTACAATCGTTAAAATTGGGTGAAAGTATGTGACTTTAAGTCTTTAAGGTGAAAGGGTCGTAAGGAACGTCTACCTGATATCGGTAGAATGGACATGAGTCGGTTAATGTGGGTACTTAGAATCCCTAAAACTTTGATTTTAAGGGGACGAACTCCCTTGTCCGAGATGTTCAGAATTGACTAAAAGGACCTCGGTTCTCACCGACTCTCCCGTAGTCTCCGGTGTGGTGTCATCACTTACAAGAGGAGTCCAATCAAGAAGTTGTAACAAAACACGACGAGGACTTTTTAATCAGGGTTTAGAACAAAGAGTTCTGACAGATGATTAAGACACTCGACGGGTGTATATCGAGTCGTTTAAGAACTGATGGATTTGGTCAGTCGAAGGTGACAATGGTTGTCTTTTGGGTTCTATTTCAACCTAAATAAGGTCCCTGTGTTCCTATGAAGTTATAAGAGTTTAGTCAGTTACACTATGTCGTGTGTTTGTTTTCCTTCCTGTTTTAAGTGTACTAGTAGAGTTGTCTATCTCTTGTTCGTAGACTGTTTTAAGTTATGTGTAAGTACTATTTTTCGGAGTAGTTTCGCCCATATCCTCCTTATATAGAGTTGTATTATTTCCGGTAAATACTGTTTGGTATTGATTGTAGTTAAGTTAAGTCAAGTTAAATCAGTGAGTCAGTACAGACTGAGAAACACTGGGGTACTTGGCGTCGTGCGGTCCGGAGGGACAGGTGGTAGTTGAGGGCCTCAGGTGGGTTTGGGTACAGGTGTAGTATAAACTCCCATTTTTCGACTTTCAGAAAGGAGGATTAAGTCCTTATTTTGTTCCTACGGGTGAGGGTGGTAAAAATAAACTATATCATAAATTCCAGGATTAGTGTCATCAGTCTGTTCTTTTTCTTTAATTACCGTAGGTTTAACCTTCCTTTCTTCATTTTGACAGTGATAAAAGTCTATGTATTATGAAGTATATCTTTTGAGACTTCAGAGGTGTTCGTTTCAACGTCTTTTGTTTTAATCAAACGTCTTTGGACAACGAAAGATATGTGATTATTACTTGATAGTGTTTAAAAAGATTCATTTAAAAATTTTAGGATAACTTTTAACGTAGGTTTTCTTATTTTCTGGACCCTTATTTGAATTGGTTCCTTCACTTTCTGGATATGAGACTTTTGATATTTTATAACTACTTCCTTTGACTTTTACTATGTTTCTTTACTTACTATAGGGTTCAAGAAAGTAACCTTCTTAACTACAATTGTACCATTATAATTATGATGGGTTTCGTTAGATCTCTAATTTATGTTAGGGATTGTTTTGTTAGTACCGTAAAAAGTGTCTTGATACTATTGGGAATTTAAGTGTACCTTGATATTTCCTGGGACTTAACGGTTTTGTTAGATTTCCTTTTTCTTATTCCGACCTCCATGGTGGAAGTGTCTGAAGTCTGATATGATGTCTCGTTGTCATTAGTTTTGTCGTAATTTGACCGTATTTTTGTCTGTGTTACTAGTTGTCTTGTCTTGTCTCTCGGGTCCTTATTTAGGTATGTGGATGCCAGTTGATTAAATGTTGTTTCCTCCGTTCTTATATGTTACCCCTTTTCTGTCAGAGAAGTCATTCACTTTATTGTAAAGGAGTGTGGTATACGTTTTTATTTGAGGTTTACCTAATTTATGGATTTATAGTCCGAACTTTGGTATTTTAAGGGTGTTCTCTTGTATCCATCTTGTGAGAAGCTATATTTAGTATTGTTGTGTAAAAACCTAGAAAGAGGATTCCGTCTTTTTTTATTTTTGTTTTTACTTATCGTTACTTATTTTTGTTATCGTTACTTACAAATGTAGTTTTGTTTTTTGAGTGTACATAATTGTCTTTTACCCTGGATTAATTTTGATTTCCGAAAATATATCGTTTCCTTTGGTAGTTGTTTCACTTTTCTGTTGGATACCTTTCCCTCTTTTAAAAACGTTTACTGTACTGACCGTTCCCGAACCATAGATTTTATGTATTTGTCGAGTATGTTTACCTATAGTTTCGTTGTTTATGGGGTTAGTGTTTTACCCGTCTTCTGCACTTGTCTGTAAAAAGGTTTCTTCTGTATATTTGTCAATTATCCGGTTACTTTTCTACGAGTTGTGGTGATTAATAATCTCTTTACGTTTGGTTTTGGTGCCCTATGACGGAGTGTGGACGGTCTTACCGATAGTAGTTTTTGTGGTGTTTATTGTTTACAACCGTTCCTACACCTCCTTTGTCTTGCGAACATGTGACGACCACCCTTACATTTGACCATATAAGGCGTGGTCCCTTCGGGTATATCTATATATATATATATATGTCCGTGATACTTTTTATCATACCTCAAAGGAATTTTGTGATTTTGATCTTGATGATATACTGGGTCGTTAAGGTGAGGACCGGCATATAGGTCTTTTCTACTTCTGCGATTACGTTTTACTATGTACGTGGGGTTACGAGTGCCACCGTGATATCGGTTCTGTACTTTCGTTGGGTTTACGGGTAGTCCGTACGATATATGTGTGTGTATGAACACGCACACAATCAGCGAGTCAGTACAGGCTGAGAACCACTAGGGATTCTCACGTCGGACGGTCCGAGAGGACAGGTGCCCCTAAGAGGTCCGTTCTTATGACCTCACCCGACGGTACGGGAGGAGGTCCCGTAGAAGGGTTGGGTCCCTAACTTGAGTCCAGAGGACGTGACACCCGTCTAAGAATGACTGACTCGGTCGTCCCTTCGGGTATACATTACCTTATGAGGAACCGGTCTTTTTCCTACTTTAAGACGGTGACCTGTGACACATACCTGGATCTCTTGTCATACGAATCACTTTATTCAGTCTCTTTCTGTTTGTGATATATAGTGAATATACACCTTAATTTTTTGTTATCGTTACTTACAAATGTAGTTTTGTTTTTTGAGTGTACATAATTGTCTTTTGTTTGATCACCCATGGTCACCCCTCTTCCTTCATCCTTCTCCGTTCTCTCCCCATACCTTAAGTCTTTATTTGGGATGATATAGATTTTATCTATTCGTTTTTCCTATATAACATATAGTATCCCTTTACATCGGTAATAAAACACCATTGAAAATTACCCCATATTAAACATTTTTATGACTTAGTGATATAACATGTGAATTCTGGTTATAACATTCATTTTTTTTATTAACTATTTTCCTGTTTCATTTTTTTAACGAATTATTTTTCATTTTTTATGTTAACTATTATTTTACAAAATTTATCGTTCAATGGTTTATTAGACATGTCATACTGGGGTAAAAAACTTTTGTTTTTATGTCTGTTATTCCGAGTCTACCAATTCTTAGGCGGACGTTACGCCCTCTGGGTCTAAGATAGAGGCTCACCCCTTCTAGGGGACTTCTTCCCTTACCGTTGGGTGAGGTCATAAGAACTGACATCTTAGGGTGTCTGTCTCCTCGGAGTATCTGATATTAGGTACCGCAACGTCTCAGACTGTGCTGAAAGTGAAAGTATCAATAAAACCTCTTAATAATAAACCTTATACATTACTTCTAAAATAATTAGAAACGAAAGATATAAGGTATAACATATAAAGATATAGACGTAATAAGCCACACAATGTTTTTAGTCCATCACGAAAACATTGAAATTTTTTAGATCATTTCACTTTACCTTTCCTTCTTTCCCTCTCTCCGCCTCTTCCTTTCTCTGCCTCTCCCCTGTCTCAGATTCATAGACATCTTGAACGTCCAATTGCAATACATTAAACAGACGTGTCGGAAGGGTTTGTTTCTACCTACCCGTTCAGAGGACACAGAAGGATACTGCGACAGGAACAGTGGAGGCACGGTTTATCTCGGAACACATTCAGTCCGACCGAGTACAGTGGTATAGGGGAGTTTACGTACCTCATAATATAATAAGTGTAAGTGTAGGAGATTCGTGTCACGGACTGTGTTTTATTTACGAGCCAATCATAAAACCCCTTTCACCCATTGTAAATTTCATGACCCTCGTTTACCGTGCGTCTGTTTTTCACAAGTAGTGGAAAAAGGGGCTTCTCAAGAAAATGTAAAATTTATGACGATAAAACTATTTTATGTCTCTAAAATAACGAGTTTTACTATTGAAAAATAAAACTGGACTTACTTTTGTTGTACATACTCCGATCAGTTTCGTAGACTCATTTTAATGTAATTTCACCTAAGTTTAACAATAATGTAAAAAGTTCACTAATCTTTCCTACGTTATATGTGTACTTTACCTGTCTTGTCCTAGACCGAAGTATATCCTCAAGTCACTCACAAATCAAGTTTAGATTTTATATCATCTGACACACACATCAAACCAAACTCATTACGTGTGTAGTCTGGGTGAAACCCCGAAGTAACTAAGTCCAACCGTCACAATTATATCGTATTTATCGTGAGTTTGTGATTTCCCTACAGTCTCTTTACCTTCTTAAAAATTTTGATTTTTTCAAAGATACCGAAACCGTGCATTAATTTTGTTATTTTAAAGGTTTATACCTAAAATTTCACGATACCTTTTGAGATCTCATTTAACGTCTCTCCTCCGTCTCGATTGTTAAGGGAATGGTTTCTTTAACATAAGAGACGTGTCTTTACTCAACCACTTGTTTTCTGTAATTTTGTTTGGATGAAAACTTTCTTGTAACCGGATTGTCAATAACAACGACAACAAATCAGCGATTCACCCCAGACTGAGAAACATTGGAGTACCTGACACATTGTACGGTCCGTAGGGACAGGAAGTGATAGAGAGTCTCAAACGAGTTTGAGTCCAGTTACGTAACTCAGCTACTACGGTAGGTCGGTAGAGTAGGAGACAGTATGGGAAGAGGAGGACGGGAGTTAGAAAGGGTCGTAATTCTAGAAAAGATTACTCAACCGAGAAACGTAGTACACCGGTTTCATAACCACGAACCTCGAAGTTGAAGTCGTAGTCAGGAAAGTTACTTATAAGTCCCAACTAAAGGAAACCCTAACTGACCAAACTAGAGGAAGGAACTTTTAGGTTCCCTGAGGGTTCTCAGAAGAGGTCGTGGTGTTAAGTTTTCGTAGTCAAGAAGTCACGAGTTGGAAGAAATACCAGGTCGAGAGTTTAGGTATGTACTGATAACCTTTTTGGTATCGAAATCTGGAAACATCCGTTTCACTACAGAGACGAAAACTTATACGACAATCCAAACAGTACTGAAAAGAGGGTTCCTCGTTCGTATAAAATAAAATAAATAAAAAAAATCTTCAAACTCAAATAAATCAAAGTTTTAGGTATTAAAAGGTACTGTAACTCCAGTGGAGAAACCAGAGTAAGTGTCAACGTCAGTGGTAGGTGTTACTAAGACCTCGGGTTCTTTTATTTTAGACGGTCACGGAGGTTAAGAAGGGAAGATAAACAGTAGTTCATTACCCTGACCCCAGAAGGGGTCACCGAGTGGTCTTTCCTCAGATGGATGTTGCCTCCACGTCCTCTGTACCCAAGTCAGGGACTCAGTCCGTCTAGGGGACTTTCTTCGGTACCGTTGGGTGAGGTCATAAGAACGGACCTCTTAGGGTACCTGACTCTTCGGACGACCCAACGTCAGGTGACCCCGGATTCTCAACCTGTACTGACTTGACTGACTTGATGTGTGTGTGTTACCCTACGGTACTAGAAGCAAAAAACTTACAACTCAAAGTTCGGTCGAAAAAGTGAGAGGAGAAAGTGGTGGTAGTTTTCCGAGAAATCAAGGAGAAACGAAAACCGGTAATCTTACCAATAGAAGACTTATAGACTCCAACAACCATAATTAGGGTCAACAGAATTAAGGTCAAACACTTAGTAGGTCGGAGCGCAAAGTGTACTACATAAGACGTATATTCAATTTATTATCCCACTGTTATATGTAGGGATATTATTAATTCAATAATTATTTCATTTCATTGATATTATCATTATTATTATTATTGTTATTACCACCATCAAATCAGGGATTCAGCATATTTTGAGAAACACTAGGGTACCTGACATCCGGAGGTCCAAGGAAACACGTACCGTAAAGGGTCCGTTCTTATGACCTCACCCATCGGTAAAGGGAGAGGTCCCCTAGAAGGACTGGGTCCCTATCTTGGACGTAGAGAACACAGAGGACGTAACGTCCGTCTAAGAAATAACTGATTTTTGTTATTATCACTATTATCATTATTATTATTATACTGGATATTAAATTTCTGAGGTTCTAGATCTCTTCTATGGTTCACGAAACGTTTGGAAGTCTAGTCAAAGAAGGTCATGTTCGGTGGAAACTTTGAATAAAGAATACTCACTCCTTTCTTGTATCCCTAAGTTGAATTACCTTTATCAACCACCCATTCACCTACCTACACTGACTTATGAAGGGTTGAAGACAGGGTAGACACTTCTTTGTCATCTCTTTTCAGAACAAGAGGGATCTTCATCTTATCTATTTTCCGTCGAGTAATAAATTTCAACTCGTCGTTCTAGAAGTAGTGGAGGAAGAAGTCGTCCAATAATTGTAGTGAGTGTCGGTCCAGTACGGTGTAAAGGGACCGCTACCATATACAATTTTGGTCCATCGTAAAGAAAATGTTTTGAAGTTACTTTGTAATGAAAAACAATTACATTATATGTGACTCGAAACAGTATCGAACGAGTGATAGGATTAGTTTGTGTTATAAATTTATTACATTTTATTTTACTAATTCTCCTACGTTTACTTTCATACGACAAGTAAAGGGAGTAAGGGTTTATTCTGGGTATTTGAATTACGAAAAGGGGTGGTTTTACATGGTCTGAATTTCAGTTTCACTCTACAGGAGACATGAGGGTAACGGAAATTTACGAAACTATTCCGAAATCGTTACAATAAAAAGAATCTTACTTCTGTAACGAAATCATTACGTCTTTCGTGGTAAAGTAAGGATATAGAGAGAGTGTGTGTGGGTATGTGTGTGTGTGTGTGTGCGTGTTTACCTTTATTTCGAACTAAAGAGAAGAAGACCGATAATATTTGTACTACAACAGTACAGTCTCCTCTGTCGACGGGACAGGGAAAGTTCTCTGTGTTGAGAAGACCCGATTCCGCCTAGTACACTGTAAAGGATGAATAAATACAAAAAGGGTTTACTTTCCTACGGAGAAACACGACGTTATCTATCAAATCCAAAAAATTATAACAATCACAACTCTCTATTTGTGAAACCATGTATAACCTCTCATTATTTAACACAACTTGTAACTATTTGATTGCGTTAATGGTCGTTCCAGTCTCTCAGTCGATTAAATCTTTATAGTCAGGATCCTAAAACTCAACAGGGGACCTCTCGACGTCGGTGAAATAATGTCGTCCTCCCACTCCTCTTTTACCATGTAATCCTAACTAGAAAACTAGATTAACACCTTGAGACGGTAAGGAACAAACTGGTTTTTACGAATGGTTCGTCCTCTTTTGCCGTGTTGATTAACTCTTGATAGGGAATATTTGGTCTGTGTCACTTCCTTAAGACCCTTTATTCCATGTGTAGTGCGAACCATAATGACCATAGTCACACAACAGTGACTCTGTGTGTGCACATAGAGAAAGGATCTTACAGAAAATTTGGCATTAAGAATTAGTTTAAGTCATAAAAATTGGTCAAATTCTTTTCTAAGTAAAAGTGTCAGTAATGGGCACGACTATTTTAACACTTTTTTCAGACTTACTTTACAAGTCACGGGAAAAAAGTTGCACCCCGAATTTAATTGGAATCCCCATGGAGCAAGAGATTTCTAGGAGTCACATTCTTGTTCAAACTACGTGAAATAAATAAGGAGTTATAAATAACGAAACAATTAGTTTATTGTATTTCTTACACTTGACGGATTGTATAGATTTCTTTGTAAAGGAGATCTAATAGATTTAAGTAAGATCTTGACATTCAGGTTAAAAGACAAAAGTAATTTCTGACAATGAGAATTGTACTAAATCAAATTGGGAGAAGGTTATAGAGAATCTAGGACCCGGAAATCCCTATCCCATTAAACTGACTAACACAATTTTCGTTCGACACATTGTAGGACTAAGCTCCAGAATTCATCTCAAGTTAACTTTATTCTAAGGACAAATCGACGGTCCGTGTAGTCTCCGAAGTAGTTTAACACAATAAACCCTTTCGATAAAGTTTACATCAGGGAAAATTATGCATTAGAGTAAACTGTTTCCTCAAAATGTCACTCGTGATTCTGAGGGAATCACTGTTACTACTTTCCCACTTATACGTCGTAGAGTCTTTCCGTGTCTTTACTGTCGTAAAGTCCTCAAGTTTAAGAGTGGGCCCCGCCATTGTTTTTATAGAATTTTGAGACGAGACTGTAATCGTACTTCACACATTTAATGAATGTTGATCATTTAAGATTGTTCTATTATTCCAACCTAATATAGACTTTTAGAACCCATAATACAAAGGTTTCGTCCTTGGGAAATTATGTATGTAAAAACGAGTTAACCAATATTTATTCTGTTGACCATTTTTCACTATAACGAATGTCGTTAAGGTTAAAGTGTATCCTTAGTTCAAAAGATTTACCATTCCATTAATTGTCCTTCCTTTTTCAAGAATACTTCGACTCACCCCTTTTCCGTAGTGACAACTCACTAATATCTACTGCAAAAGAAAAGACACGGTTCCAAGTTAAGTCACAGACATTAAAAGGTGGAGTGTTTGTGAACGGAATGTCCTAGGTCTCGGAAAGATCGAAGTAACCCAAATGGAAGATGTAGAAGTCAACGACACTTAAATTGATATAATAACTCAAAAATTTGGGTGACTTCCCAAATTACAAAATTTTTGTCTCAGAACTCTGATGTCCATCTTACAATTACTAAGACAGGACACCGTCGTCTAATATGATTACATGCATCGTTTATTGACTACAGTTTAACTACGTCCGCCGGGTCGACAGACGGGAAACAGACGTCCGAATTAAGGGTCTTACCCTGACCCCATTAGGGAAACACTATGTTAGTCGAGATTCCCCAAATCGGTGAATATAATGTAATAACTTTCCTACTACTCGACTACTACCCGACTATTGTCCTTCTAACGTAATCCGTCTTATAATCGGGTTTTGTGGAGACTCGACACATCGGTAGAGACAACGATCTCGTAATATATGTCGAAGACAGAAACGAAGAGCTTTTGTTCACCTTTGACAGAAACCTATTTAGAATTTATCGAACTCATCCACCGTCAGGTATAAATCTGAGGTATTTCTTCTTAATAGAGGGTATCTCTTCAATTACATGTGTCATTTACCTATTGTCTCTTTTTAAACCTGACCTTTCGTGTAAGTATACTATATAATGCAATGTATTTTATATATGTATATTACATATGTGTATTATTGTTATAAAACATCAGTGTTCTGGATTAACTAAACAGTATTAATTTAGTACTAAATTTTATGAGTTTGTAATACTTTCCTCAGGGTGTTAGTTCGATACTAAAATAAACGGTTAATATGAAGTTATTTCGACCTTTTTCCTTATATTTTATGACTGGTGAAATTAAAGTATTTATACTTTTTTAAAGTGAGTTTATACTTTTTTTAAACTTGTGGACTTCCACTGTAGCATTCTATTACAGAAAGGAGATAGTTTGAGTGGTCGTTTCCTTGAATACGCAGTTAAAAGGTTCTGTTCGAGACCTTATTACAAACTCAATAAACTTGTCAGGACACGGGAAACTAGAAAACTGAGAAACTCTCATTCGTGAGGTCTTAAAGACCTTCGTTAGAGAATGTTATGGTAAAAAGGATCAGAAGTTTAGTCTTAAGGGTGTTCATTTATTAAATTAAAAATTTTTTAGTAAATCCTAGATAAAAAATAATATTTCAATTTAACAAAAGATTGAGATAATATGATATCAAATATTACATCATAAGGAGAGAGATACCTTAAGCGGTCCGTTCTTATGACCTCACCCATCGGTAAGGGAATAGGTCCCCTAGAAGGGTTAGGTCCCTTACTTGGGTCCAGAGATCGTAACGTCCGTCTAAGAAATGGTAGATTCGGTGGTCCCTTCGACAATATCATACTAACCGTTACACAAGTTGGTAGTCTATGGAGATCCACTTAAAGAGTCTTCCTTTTGTCGGGTCCCTATAATAGTCAGTGAAGACCCTCGTACACTACATAAATAAGACCCTTAAAAAGGATTCTTTCCTCTCTCCTCCTTTCTTCACTTAACTTTGAGACCGGTGTCTTGGAGGCGGATTACCGGACAGGTTGTGACGACTACCCATTTTTAGGTTTCAAACCAAATAAAACGATAGGGTTTAAGAACGTATAAAATAAGAGAAGAAGGAATTTCTACTCCGTAACGACGACGATTCAGTGAAGTCAGCACAGACTGAGACACGCTGGGGTATCAGTCGTCGGGTGGTCCGAGGGGGCAGGGACCCTAAGAGGTCCGTTCTTGTGACCTCACCCAACGGTAAAGGACGAGGTTACGTACCTTCACTTTTCACTTTCACTTCGACGAGTCAGTACAGGCTGAGAAGTACTAGGGTACCTGACGTCGGAGGGAGGTTAGTTCAGATACCCAGAAGGTAAAAACCTAGTCTGTGTCTATACAAACGTTTATTTCATTGTACGAAAAGGAGGTAAAAGAGTTGGTTCTGGACAATAGTGTAAGAAATGAGACCTTTTTCTCTTAGAACAAAGGTAATTATTAAATGTGTTGGTAAAGAGGTTCGAATCTTAAACCTACAATAGTTAGGAGACCGAAACTAAAGGAGGAAGTTATAACACAACCGACAAGATCTAGAAAACGGGGTAGCATATTTGAAATCTTGTCAAACGGTTACAGGTGTTTTATTGAACAACATTGGAACTAACTTTAAAGTACTTTAGATGTCTATTAGTCAACCGAAAAGGATATATTTTTCGGTACGGGTTTGTAACACCGCATTTTGTTGTTAGTACAATAAATCACACATTAAAACACCCAACCAAGTCAGTTAAGGTGACTAGAGATTGACTCGAGAGAGTACATAGACCTAAGTCGACCGTTCACTAACCCCCAATTTACTGAATCCTCCCGGAGAGGGGTACAGACAGTGAACTGAATGACAGTGACCTCACTACCCAACCAATTGACCCGATACACAGAGAATGAAAGGTCGTTCGATCAAACTCAAATAAGGGTATTGACAACGAAGGTCCTAGGGGTTTCGTCGTTGTCACCTTCGGGTTACATGTTCTTGAAAGGTTGGGTGAACAACACTAAATAATTACAGGGTAGATTATGTGTCTGTCACTGACATCGGTACTTTAATTTTCTACGAACGAGGAACCTTCTTTTCTATACTGTTTGGATCTGTCGTATAAGTTTTCGTCTCTACAGTGAACCGGTTGTTTCCAGGTATGTCAGTTTGGATACCAAAAAGGTCATCAGTATATACTTATACTCTCAACTTGTTATTTCTTCCGACTCGGGACATCTTGACTACGAAACCTTGAGAACTCTCAGAAACCTGACGTTCCTCTAGTTTGGTCAGTTAGGATTTCATTTAGTTGGGACTTATAAGTACCCTTCCTGACTACGACTTCGACTTCGAGGTTATGAACCCGGTGGACTACGCTTCTCGGTTGAGTGACCTTTTCTGGTACTACGACCCTTTCTGACTCCCGTCCTTTTCTTCCCCCGTTGTCTCCTACTCTATCAACCTAACGTAGTGACTGAGTTGCCTGTACTCAGACTCGTTTGAGACCCTCTGTCACGTCCTGTCCCTTCGGACTACACGACGTCAGGTACCCCGACGTCTCAACCTGTACTGACTCATTGACTTGTTGTCGTGGATTATTTCTTTAGAATATACGAGTCTAAGTTCCTCGTCTCTTATTTTTTGGAGGAAAACTATTCTTTTTGAGTTTCGGTGGGACCTTTCTCCGAATATATGTTCCTACTCTTCTTAGACACCGATGTGTTTTGTATATAAAGATCCTGGGTACCGTTCGAGTTTGTGGAAACATCGACGACTGAGATCGTCTGTACACAATCACAAAGACAGGTGTGTCATAGATTGAGGAGAAAAATCTAAATCTCTTAAGGGATAGTAAGGTTAATGTGTCCGCACCACCTTATAGTAAGGGGTTAGACGCTATCTTCTACTTGTTTGAAGGTCAATATTCTGTCTATTTAAGACCCCTACATTGTGTATCGTATCACTGGTATAAATTGTCATGAGAGAACGTACAAAATTTCGACGATTCTCTTATCTAGAATTTTTAGGAGTAGTGTTCTTTTTTACATTGATACACTCCACTACCGATTATTGATTGGAATAACACCATTAATGAAGTGATATATATACACATATATATATCGGGACAGTGAGTCAGCACAGGTTGAGAAACGCTGAGGTTCCTGACATCGGATGGTCCGAGGAGACAGGTACCCTAAAAGGTCCATTATCACGACCTCACCTAACGGTAAAGGAAGAGGTCCCCTAGAAGGGTTGGGTCCCTAACTTGGGACCAGAGGGCGTAACATCTGTCTGCGAAATGACAGACTCTACGAAATGATAGAGTTTAGTAATACAATATGTGAAATTTGAATATATTACAATATACAGTTAATATAGAATTATTTCGATCTCTTTTTGTTTATTCGTGATCCCAGAACTCTTACGTAAAGTTTCAGGGAGATTGGGTCAGGAAGATTGGAGATGGGATGAGAATTACTAGCGATTCGAACAGAGGGGTGTGAGAAGGTTAAGGATTGACAAGGTTGGTGTAACTAAAGGGACGACAAGGTGTTCGTGTAAACACAGTATGTAGACAATAAAAAGTCATACCTTGTAAGAAGGAGGTATGTAGGTGTACTGCAAGATGAAAAAAAGAAGTCAAGAGACGTTTTTTTGTTTGTTTTTTTTTAACAGTGTGTTTGACATCCTCCGTGGACCTGATAGGATGTAGTCTACCGTTGAGTCACAGAGGTTGAGGACTATAAAGTATTGGGAAAAAGTGAATCACTAGTTTATGTAAAAGGGGTGACGTGGATAACAGGACACTGTATGTAAAGGAAGAAATAACTCGCGTAGAAGGAGGAGTCACAGAGGAAGGAGTCTCACATTTGAAGCTCCCTCGTCACCGTTGACGTAAAGATCTTGGATCTTTGTCTTCGACCGTACATCATCCAAGAGTTCTTGTGGACGACTAATTTGTCTACTTTTGTACTTGCAGGACTAAGAGGGTGTCGTCACCACCGGAACCTTCACTAGAGTAGGATCTGTCTAACTCAGACGATCGGTTTTAAGGACACGGAAAGTGTAAGTCGGAGGACTGTACTGGTTTTGCCGGAACCAAAGACGTGTCAAAAATTCGTGTCCGAAGATTAGAGGGTAACTAAGACAAAAGGAACTATAGGAAGACTAGTTAAGAGGGGTAAAGGAGGTTTTTATGGATCGCAACCAAAGCCAATGGACGTCGGTTTCTAGAATTGTCCGTGTGATTACGAGACACGGTAACCAGTGACGTACGGAATTGAAAACAACGTGTTGTGAGAAAATGGTTTTGTGAGAGTTGAGAGAGAGTTTATTAATCTATTTATACTGTAATCTCACAAAAATAGAATTTAACTCGTACCTCACTCTTAATTTTCAATGAGAAAAGGTTTAAGTTTCTTCCATGTGTACTGATCGACAAGAAACCGGAAGAAGTTCCTTATTTAATGATTGGTGTCTTGACCCGACGGTGCCATCGAGTCTTCCATTTCTTAGGTGGACGTTACGTCCTCCGGGTCCAAACTAGGGACTCAACCCTTCTAGGGGACCTCTTCCCTATGCGATGCGTGAGGTCATAAGAACGGACCCTTTAGGGTACCTGTCTCCTCGGACCGTCCAATGTCAGGTACCTCAACGTTCTCTCAGTCTGTACTGACTCGTTGACTGTAAAAGTGTATCGACGAAATGTTACAACACAATCAAAGACAGTATGTTGTTTCAGTAAGTCGATATACATATGTAAACAGAGGTGGTAGAACCTGGAGGGAGGTGTGGAGTATAAGGTGGAGAGCTCCAGTAGTGTCTGGTGGTTCGACTCGAGAGACACGATGTGTTGTTCAGGAGGGATTAGTAGATAAAATGTGTATCGATCTTGGAACTTAATCATATAGGAAGAACTTAATGACCCAAGGGGACCACCAAGTCTGTCATTTCTTAGGTGGACGTGACGTCCTATGGACTCAAGCTAGGGACTCAGTCCTTCTAGGGGACCTCCTCCTTTATCGTTGGGTGAGGTCATAAGGACGGACCGCTTAGGGTACCTGTCTCCTCGGACCGTCGGGTGAGGTTATAAGAACGGACCTCTTAGGGTACCTGTCTCCTCGGACCGTCCGATGTCAGGTACCCCAACGTTTCTCAGTCTGTACTGAAAGTGTTGGTGTCTTGTCAAAATTTGAGTGGGTTTAGAAAGTCAATATCTAAGGACAGTCCTGAGGACTTACAGTCGTTATGGATTTGAGGTGTGAACGAGTTTTGAGTCATGTTCTAGTGAGAAACGAGACTGAGACAAGTCTCTCTGATATAAGATGTTTTTTAACGAGGGAGAACGTATCTTTGATTATTAATATTATTTAAGTCGAAAGAAAGTTTACATAAACTCACTACGAGAGAAGGAAATTGTATCCAGTAACTTTTTATTTTATGATAGTCACCTTAAGTTTGACAAGTATTCATAGTTAGAAAAAATTAGAAGAGATGACTTATATAAAATATCCCTTTAGTATATCAATTAAATCTACCATCGGTAGTACATCTTATAGACCGATCGACGATCGATAATCCAAACCACTGTATATTGACTATTGCCATGACTTCTTGGTAGATGTTCCTTGATATTGTTTACGGTCTTATTGTGGGTTGATTTGGATGATGATACCTCTAGTTAGTGATTTCACAGTAACCAGTGAACATAGGTTTTTCTATAAGTTGTAAACGTTTCCCAAAAGTTAAGGAAGGTATTTTCTATGTATGTTTAAGGTTCACAATGTCAAATTATTTTGTTAGGGTTTCCATTACTATTTAAAGTAGTGTTTTCAGTCATGTACATCAAACATAAACATTAGGATAACAATTCTACAACAAAAAAACCGTACGTGTCCGTTATAGCTATATTTATTGAATATTAGAATACAATGTTATGTTCAATTTAATTCAATACCTTTGGGTGGGGTCACAAGAACGGACCTCTTAGGGTCCCTGCCCCCTCGGACCACCCGACGGCAGATACCCCAGAGTGTCTCAGTCTGTATTAACTTCACTGGATCGTCGTCGTCGTCGTCCCTAGATATTATACATATCCCTTTTATGTTTAGTGAATTTCAGAGACCGTAAAAAGACTTTCACATTTTATAGTCATACTACGATATATAATCAAACATAAAACAGAGACATGGAAACATTCATATTAAAAGTCTTTATTTCAAAGAAAGTCATAATATATTTACAGTGTATTTATTTTTGGTATAATAAAACGTAAAAAGAGACGAAATATCAGTGAGTTGTTTGTAAAATGTTATAACTCGTAGATGAAACATGTTCTTTCACAAGTTATGGTTTACTTTACTCGTCGTACAGTAATTTCGTTAGATTTATATTCGGTAAAGAACTTGACGTGGTTAGTTCTGGTTTACAGTGGTGTAATTCGTCCCTGATATAAAATTATCGTTCAATTTTTGGTTTAAATAGAGTTTTAGTAAAAAAACGAGAATAAATGAAGAAATTCCTTCATCTATGAGAGGAAATACTCATTTTGTCACTAAACGTCAGTTACTAAAATTGAGTTTACTGATTTGATATTTCCCTTACCTTACACAGTACATAATAAAGTGTGTCTTCACGACTATATTTCACTAAACGATCTCCAGTACAAAACGTCAAGATTCCCGACTTTTATTATACAAGTAACACTATGACGAAAAAGACTGTGACTTGACTTACCGTGGAGATGATGTTTCTTATACTGTAGAGAATGACTTTCATGTCAGTGAAAAAATAGTTGCAGGGAAGTAAATTTTAAAATTATAAAACGAGTAGTACTTAATAACGTGACTAAACTAATCAATTAAATAAATAAAAACCGACAAGACCCAGAGGTAACGACGTGTCCGAAAGGAGGTCAACGTGGTTCGGCCCCGATGAGAGATCGACACAACGCGTCCGAAGAGCAACGACACCGAAGAGACGACGTCGCGTACCCGAGATCCCGTCCACCCGAAGTAATCAACGTCGCACACCAGAGTCATCAGCACCGAGGACCCGAGACCTCGTGTCGGAGTTTTCAACACCGCGTGTCCGAATCAACGAGCCTCCGTACACTTAGTCTCGTGTGCACACGAGGCACGTAGAACACACTAGTCTGAACACAGAGGACGTGACCGTCCGTCTAAGAAATGGTGACTCGGAGGTTCCTTTGGGACGTAACTAAAACTAAAAAATGTATAAAGTAAATTTATAATAAACGGAACTAATGACTCAACTGCTAGGAGAATTTAAAACTCGGGTTCTGTTCGCGACGTGCACGAAGTAAGATCAGTGTAGTGTCCGTAGTGGTAGATTTACAGTGAACTATTTTTAATGATAAAAGACACCCCAGACGGGAGCTAACAAACGTCCCGAATTAAAAACAATACTAAGACCGAGGAACTGTAGAGAAAAAAAAGAACTCGTAAGAGACTCAGACCGAGAAGCAAGAAGTATCGTTAAGGTACTCTAGGGTTAATGGAAAGTTTTTAAGGATAAAATTAGTTGTAAGTCTTTAGGAAGGGTATCAAACTTTGATTCTCCTTATTTATTTATTCCTTTTCCTCTTTCTTAAGAGTTTTTATATGGTGACTTTTCAGTAGATGACGGACTTTTAGTACAAGACTGTAGTTCTTAAAGAAAACATAAATAGTCCTTCAAAAATTTCACCCTATAGAAATATTGTAAGGGTTTATTTTGATAAGTTCAAAGTCTGTTTCATTGTTCAAGTCCCCAAATGACCGGTGTCATGTTTGAAGTCGTGTCCGGTCAGTCACCCTTGGTAAAATGTATGGTACTACCATAGTGCTATAAATATATAATGTTCGAGGACGAAGATTCAGTCCCTTTGGATCCATTCAAGGTTAAAGACGTCGAATGGTCGACATGATGGAACTTACTCAATGAATAGAGAGATTGGAGTTAAAGGAGTATTATAATAACTCCTAATTTATAAATTTTACATTTAATGAAGAAGAGTGTTACGGTCCGTGTGTGATGTACGAGTTAATCATAAACACCTTCACTTTTACTATTACCACTTAAAAGAGGAACACTTTGTCTTAACGATTAAAGTTCTATGACCCGATGAGTGGATTGTTTAAACATAGACGAATTATCTTTTATAGAGATGTCGGAAAAGATCCTGTTTGTTTCGTAAAATAACCAGTAAGACAGATCTTATAGTCGAGTTCCACGGTAGGTTTGGGTCTCTCAAGGTAAATGTAACATCAGGTATCTTTGCCATGAGGGACCTAACATGTCACATGTCGGATGTACGGATACCTATCGTCGAGACGAAGTCGAAAAGTAAAATTGTTCATTGTGTTTCCGGTACCCGATGTTGAGGAAATGGGAAGTTATTAGGGAAATAGAATCTTGTTATAGTCTTATCGTTTATATCTAAGTTACAAAACAACGGACACAAAAGAAAAATTTTTATCTGTAGTTTAAAACAATAACAAATCAGTCATTCAGTACAGACTAAGAAA
Source organism: Capra ibex (assembly GCA_006410555.1). Taxonomy (NCBI): domain Eukaryota; kingdom Metazoa; phylum Chordata; class Mammalia; order Artiodactyla; family Bovidae; genus Capra; species Capra ibex. Next base: position 23,277,416 of record SJYO01048061.1, on the reverse strand, counting down.
CACTGGGGTACCTGACATCGGGTGGTCCGAGGGGACAGGTACCCTAAAGGGTCCGTTCTTATGATCTCACCCAACGGCAAAGGAAGAGGTCCCCTAGGAGGACTGGGTCCCTAGCTTGGGCACAGACAATGTAGAGGACGTAACCGTTCGCCTATGAAGTGACTCGGTGGACCCTTCGGGTCTGTAGTTTGTTTATAAAAGTAAAAGTCTTACAACCACTTCATCAAGAAATTTCACAACCTAATAAAAAAAAGTCTAACTTTTCCTGAACGTTAAAACAGAGAAATAGGTTTTACCTATAATTTAAAGAAATCCAATCTAAAATCCCCTAGTTCGTGGATTTAAAACAATTAGAGTATTTACTATACAGTCCGAATAGTGATTGTCTCTTTTTAGAACTGGTTGTACGATACAACTTTTATGTTCTACCTTTAAGTAGACCTTAAATTTTTGTTGTTCTTATTTATTATATCAACAAAAGGGACTCTCTAAAAATAAACAATTTTTTCCTTTATCATAAGTTAAACCCCTTTTAAACAAAACTTTTAAGCCCCTTTTAAACATAGTTTTTAGTCAAAGGAGTCAAGAGTATCCTAAAGATCGACTTACTTTACAGAACCTTCCTTATACTTCGAGACCACATTGAACATTACACTACTGGTTCTATACATTAATAAGTCGTCCGAGGAAAGATACAGACATTCGTCTCCTCACTTATACGTGTAGTGAGTAAATTGTTCAAACTTATATCGGATCAGACTCGTCAGAAATTATAAGGATGTCTGAAGATAGTTTTGACTTCAAACCACTCACTCACTACTATCAAGTCCTTTGTCCACGGGGTCAGACATTGACACGATTTAAAGTCCCCGCTGTCTTCCGTCCTCTCCTCGTCCGTCCTTTTGTGGCTCTGTCTTCCGAGAATTTTTCGTGATAGAAACAAGTATACTCGTTGTCATACTTCTCCTCGTCTATTGAACTCAGTTAAATAGGGATTCTTAGATTTGGTCTTAGAGGACTTTCTAGACTCATAGGACGAATGTAGACAGAAAGTCGGAACAGAAAAAGTGAAGCGTTGCGAAAATAGTGGTGGATCCCCGTTCGGTTTGTTCGTTCTTCGAGGAAAAAGTGGTGATTCAGTAAAGATTTAATACACGATAGACTTAGTTTTTCTGAAAATACTAAAGTTTACTAACGGACCCAAAAAAGAGGGTTATTTTCAGTTAAAAAAATAATACATAAAGAAGAAACAGAGTTTATACTAAAATTTTATATTTGACTTAAAACATTATGTACTTATAGTAGAAAATCAAAATAGAAACACAGAGAAGAACATGCAGTTGAACGGTTTTTGAAAACGTAAATGAAACTCGTTTAAAGTTGAATTTTCTTATTCGGATCAAAGTATTTACGAGGATGATTCAGGAAATTCAATTAATGGTACGTTCTGAGAATGTTTCGCACGTTATGTCATTGAAACCTAATATGTCATACAGATCGGTACACTGTACAGGTTCCCTAAGAGGTTCGTTCTTATGACCATAAACCATAAATTAATCCTTTAAATTAAACCATTGATTAATCCTTTAAGGTCAAGACGTCTGACGACACGGTCAAAGTATTGTGTGTGTTTCAGACAGAAGTCTATAGTTAGTTGTTTTTTTGTCAAAGTTTTTGAGGTTTGATTCGTTTGGAGACCAAGAAAATGACCGATTCTACATTTATCGAAAAGTGTATCAATCTCTTCAGTGTAAAATTTCTAAAAACTACCTTGACACGAGTTATATCAATAATTATAAAATAGTTGTTTACTGTTTTATTTCGTAACACTTATATGGACAGTATAACGTTGGTACGGTGAACAGAAGTTAAGAAGGTAGAATTACTTACGTAAACTTTTATATGTACTGAGATTTTATAAGATAAAAACAACTAAGGACTGTTAAAGAATAAAGAGTTGTCACAAAATTTGAAAGTTACCTTGAAAATTTTAGTAATCAATTAGTTGTCTCAAGGGATGTTCGTACTAAAAAGAGAGGGGTTACTTATATTTTGGACACGTGAGTTTTCTTCTTTATTGAGGTTTCAGTTTTTGTGTTCATTTTCTGTGTCTGAATTTTAAATCGTACAAATCTACACTGTACAACGGAACCAAGTGTGTACATTTAAAAGTTGTACCTGTATATGGAATTTCTTAAAGGTCCATGGTTGAGGGATATTCCACACAGAACATCTCGAGATTAGAAGTCTAAAGGGACTGAGTCGAGAATTTCGGTTGTAAAATGTAAAACTCCCATAAAGACTTATCATGAAGGAGTTCGAGTTGACCTTCGTGACTTTTTAGGTCTGACGGTTCCCTTACTGGAGACTCTTATTCTGAAAGAAGGTACCCTTTCTTTACATTCGTTGACTCCTATCCTCCGAACTAGTTTTGGTTCGTTCATGTGTTTTCTCCCCCTATTAGACCAAACAAAACCAAAAATCTCCTTTGATCTTTTTCTGTGCTGAATATTTATCAGATGTTCTACTGACAACAATCCAAATTAATGATCCCGGTCCAAGACTCGAAGTGACCACCGAGTCTACCATTTCTTAGACGGACGTTACGTCCTCTGGACCGAAGTTAGGGACACAGTCCTTCTAGGGGACTTCTTCCTTTACTGTTAGGTGAGGTCGTAAGAACGGACTTCTTAAGGTACCTGTCTCCTCAGACTGTCCGATGTCAAGTACCCCAGGGTTTCTCAGTCTGTGTTGACTCGATGACTCGAGTATATAGTAGATACTCTCTCAGTGAAGTCTCGATTTATATTCTGGACTTTGGTATTTTGTGGATTTTTCTTTGTGTCCGTCACGTGAAAAACTGTGACAAAAATCGTTATCAAAAACTTAGACAGAGGAGTTCACTCCCGTTGTTTTCGTTTTTCTTTGTTTACCCTTATAAAGTTTGATTTTTCGAAAACGTGTTGGTTCCCTTGGTATTTGTATTGTTATTCCTTTAAATGATTTACCCTCTTCCAAACGTTTACTGTATAGGTTAATTCCTAATTATAGGTTTTATATATTTCTTTAGTATGTTGAGTGACAGTTTTTTTGTTTGGACAATTTTTTTTACCCGTCACCTGGACTTACCTGTAATTATCTTGTATAATTATCTGGATTTCTCATATATGTCTGTGAGTTATCCGTGCACTTTTTTCCACGGGTTGTAGTAATTAAAAATCCTTTTACATTTGATTTCGGTGTTACTCTATGGTAGAGTGTGACCAGTCGATAGTAGTTCTTCATTCGCAACCGTTCCTATACCTCTTTTCCCTTGGGAGCACGTGAAAACCACCCTTACGTTTACCACCATGTCGGTGATGCCTTTTGTCATACCTTCACGGAGTTTTTTAATTTTTATTTTGATGGTATGATAGGTCGTTAAAGTGAAGACCCATAAATAGGTTTCTTTTACTTTTGTGATTAAGTTTTTCTATATACACGGGGTTATACGACGACATCGTAATAAATGTCATCGGTTCTATGTCTTGGACGGATTCACAGGTAACTGTCTACTTACCTTTTCCTTCTACACCACATAAGTGTGTGTGTGTGTGTGTGTGTGTGTGTGTGTGTTACCTTATAATGAGTCGGTATTTTTTCTCACTTTGGAGCGGTAAACGTCGTTGTACGTACCTAGATCTCCCATAATACGATACTTTATTCAGTAAGTCTCTTCCTGTTTATGGTATATAAATTGAATGTACATCTTAGATTTTTAGTTTTTGTTACTGGTTTGTCTTGTTTTGTTCTTGTCTAGGTACATATGTCTTTTAATCATCAACAGTCTCCGTTCCTCAACCNCCCCCCCTATTTGTTATATCCACTTCCCCTGATTCTCCATGTTTGATGGTTAATAATTTTTTTTACAGTGACCCTATATTACATGTCATGTTCCCTATATCAGTTATTATAATATTGTTGAAACATATCATGACATGTTTTATAACTTAGTGATACAAAAAAGGTCGTCAGTGTATATCTACACTCTCTACCTGGTATTTCTTCCGACTCGTGGGTCCTTAACTACGAAAGTTTGACACCACAACCTCTTCTGAGAACTCTCAGGGAGTCTGACATTCCTTTTGTTTAGTCAGTTCGGATTTCCTTTAGTCAGGACTTATAAGTAACCTTCCTGTGTGACTTCGACTTTGAGGTTATGAAACCGGTGGACTACGTTTCTCGATTTTTTCTGGGACTGTGACCCTTTCTGTCTTCCGTCCTCCTCTTCCCCTACTGTCTCCTACTCTGTCAACTTACCGTAGTGGTTGAGTTACCTGTACTCAAACCCGTTCGAGGTCCTCTACCATTTCCTGTCCCTTCGGACCGTACGACGTCAGGTACCCCAACGTTTTTCAGTCTGTGTTGTCTCACTGAGTTGTTGTACGACATATGGACTTTGATTATGTCATTCAAGTCAAGTCAGTCAAGTCAGTGAGTCAGTACAGGTTGAGAAACTCTGGGGTACCTGACGTCGTGTGGTCCGGAAGGACAGGTAGTGGTTGAGGACCTCAAATGAGTTTGAGTACAGGTAACTTAGCAACTACGGTAGGTTGGTGGAGTGGGAGACAGAAGGGAAAGAGTAGGGTGGAAGTTAGAAAGGGTCGTAGTCCCAGAAGAGGTTACTCAGTCGAGAAGTGTAGTCCACCGGTTTCATGACCTCAAAGTCGAAGTTGTAGTCAGGAAGGTTACTTGTGGGTCCTGACTAGAGGAAATCCTACCTGACCAACTTAGAGGAACGTCAGGTTCCCTGAAAGTTCTCAGAAGAGATTGTGGTGTCAAGTTTTCGTAGTTAAGAAGTCGCGAGTCGAAAGAAATATCAGGTTAAGAATGTAAGTATGTACTGATGACCTTTTTGGTATCGGAACTGATCTACCTGAAACAACCGTTTCATTACAGAGACGAAAAATTATACGACAGATCAAACCAGTATTGAAAGGAAGACTCCTCATTTACAGAAAATTAAAGTACCGACGTCAGTGGTAGACGTCACTAAAACCTCGGGTTTTATTATTTCAGTTGGTGACAAAGGTGACGAAAGGGTAGATAGCCGGTACTTCACAACCTGGTCTACGGTACTAGAATCAAAAGACTTACAACTCGAAATTCGGTTGAAAAAGTGAGAGGAGAAAGTGAAAGTAGTTCTCCGAAAAATCAAGGAGAAGTGAAAGACGGTATTCCCACCACAGTAGAAGTATAGACTCCAATAACTATAAAGAGGGTCGTTAGAACTAAGTTCGAACACGAAGTAGGTCGGGTCACAAAGAATACTACATGAGACGTATATTCAATTTATTTGTCCCACTGTTATGTGTCTGATCTGCATGAGGAAAATGATAAACCTTGGTCAGACAACAAGGTATAGGTCAAGATTGACAACGAAGGACTGGATGTATGTCTAAAGAGTTCTCCGTCCAGTGTTACCACACTAGTGAGTGGACCTCAGTCTGTAGGACCTTACACTTCAGTTCACCCGAAATCCTTCGTAGTGATGCTTGTTTCGATGACCTCCACTACCTTAAGGTCAACTCGATAAAGTTTAGGATTTTCTACTACGACACTTTAACGACGTGAGTAATACGGTTCTTTAAACCTTTTAGTCGTCACCGGTGTCCTGACCTTTTCCAGTCAAAAGTAAGGTTAGGGTTTCTTTCCGTTACCGTTTCTGACGAGTGTGATGGCGTGTTGTATCATTCAATTAATTTGAAATTAAATGTTTTTTTTTTTTTTTGACACCCTTATCTGTAAGAAAGGAGTAAAATTTCACTTACGACACTTACAAAGGGTCCATTCTTACTACGAACGAGATAGGTAAGGACAGATACGTGGTTGTGACAAGAAGGGAACGATTTTCGTAAAGAGTACTTACTTATAACTTAACATAGTGTAGAAACTCCAAATAAACCAGTAGATAATTCTACTAATACACCTAAAAATTTTAGAAGGTAGAGTATGTTTTAGGTACTCTAGAACAGACAGAACAAGTATGAAAATGGGGTGATGGATCCTACCACAGAAGGAGTAACATCCGTGAAACCTTTATAAAGAACGTGTTTTTGTACACAATTATTTACTTTCATAATAACACTAACTAGTGTCATTGTCTCAAGACTGTCACTGATTATGAACGTAAGGATCTTATTTAGGATAAACCACTATATGTAAGACTTAAATTGAACCGTAAAAAATTAAATTTTAAAACCATAGATACAAACATTCAATGTAACATGTCAAAAGAAAGTCCTCGATACGTATAAATTAAAACTGTGGTTTTAAGAACATCTTATTTCTTATTTCTTAAAAATATCTTATTTCACCTTTACAAATAGAAATTAAAAAATACTTTGTCAAAGAAATTACGACCTCAAAAGAAAAAGAATTTCCTGGCTATCTGGAGTGGGTAATTTGACGGGACCTATAAAAGAAGATAGAAACAATCAGATGAATATTAAAGAATAGAGAGAGATTCGGTAAGGATTATACCTTATTATTATGGGTAATTAAAACATTCAAAAAATATAAATAACTATATTGTAACGTGTGACTTAAGAGAGTTTTGAAATTTTAGAGGTGTAGAGGTCTAATACAATTTTTTAAAATTAGAGACTATAATATATGAGAGAGGAAAATAAATAACTATTTTAAGGGGTTTACAAAATTATCGAATCACTAATAAATGGGAAATATCGAATCACTAATGAATGGGAAAAATAATACAAACCGAATTAAAATATATTATTGACGTAATGAAAAATTTAAAAAAAAGAGGATGTGAAACTAAAGAAAAAAGGTTGTAGAACTCAACTTTCAGAATGAATAAATAAAAGTTTGAAAATTAGTTAGATAAAGTTTGAGATCATTTACGTAAGTACAGATATTTTGAAGGGTTCATCTCAAAACCGACGCAAGACGTCTAAGTTATAATATCAAGTGAACGATGACGAATAAAGATCTAGTAAATATTGGTTGTGGTTATCCTTCAAAACGAAGGGATAAATCCTTACAAATCCCGAAGAATTTTGATAGAAAAAGAACAAATAAAGATCATAATAAACGTAATACTTGTTCATAACACTACTCATCGTAAAGTCGAAACCCCCAAAAACACAAAAATAGACAATGAATTATATAGTTAAAAACATTAAGAAATATAAAACTTTTCTTACATATACGAGAGTACAAAACCTATATATTGTTTAGTTCGTTCCACTAACAATAAGTTTTTAAGATAAAAGAATTAAAAATAGATGACTAAAAATCTCTGTACATATAAAAGGGAACAAGATCGAAAAGGGAAAGAGAGTAGTTTATGCGTTTCTTTCTGTTTTATCAAACGAGTGGTAACTGAGGGGTCGTGGATCTTGTCACAGAAGTTAAACGTTTTGTGTGTTAAATTGTAAGTGACGAAACGATGGAGCCAACTTTTCGAAGAAAGTTGTGAAAGTTTAATAAAGTGAGAAAGGACAAGATGAAGTATACCCAATACTGACGTGTCCGTTTACCTGACTTATTCTAGGGCTGTCATAGTAGACAGACAATTCAATTAATTTATGACTCCAGTAATCTGACTCCACCAAGATTACAGAATCGATAGACACGTTCGTGTGGTTTTGTGTCTGGACATTGCAGAGTTCCAATTCTTTAGTTTTAGATTCCTGTTGGTTAGTATTTGTCAGTTGATCTGAAAGAGTTTATTTCATTAGGAAATCGGTTCGTTTATTAAAGGAACAAAACGAAGGTGTTTTTCAGAACGAAGGACGAGGATAACGATCCCAAGTGGATTGATGAAGACCCAACTTTTCACTTTCACTTTCAGCGAGTCAGCACAGGACGAGAAACACTGGGGTACCTACCATATCTAGTACCTTAAGAGGTCCGGTCTTATGACCTCACCCATCGGAAAGGGAAGAAGTCCCTTAGAAGGTTTGGGCTCCTAACTTGGGTCAAGAGGACGTAACGTCCGACTAAGAAATGGTCGACTCGGTGTTCCCTTCGGGAGTTAAACCCCAAAACAGACTTATTTGAGAATTTTTAAAATTGTATGACAGTCAAATAAAAAGTCGTACAGAATTCTCCGAATATTCAATCTTTATAACAGGACAAGTAGATACATAAGAGGTCTTGAGTCTCACGAAGAACCGTGTTTTCATCCACGACTTACTCACACCTTATTTAGTTATTTATAACCATAAATCGGGTGGTCATATATCTACCCAGTAGAAGTTTACAGTATCACATTTCGAACTGAAGTAAAAGTTAAGTCCATAGGAAATATATAGGTCCTGGATACTTTGTCAAAAACTATTGGTCTCGTCTTTTCGATTGGAATAGTTTAACTTTTATTTATAAGACAACACTAGTTACCGTAGTACGTCTACCCCGACGTCTTTCCTGTTGATTCGAAGAAGTAATAACTCTTAAAATTTCGAACTTTAAGAAGACTAGGTTATTTCTTTCTGAGAGTTTGAGACAAAAGATCCGGTCTAGCACTCAGGACTCTCTTTCTAGCCCCCGGCAGATCAGTGAAGTCTGTTATAATTACCAACTAGGTCTAGTGGTTATTCGACTGAGTCGAAACCGACGGTCATATATAATTTACACTTTTGCCCAATTTACTTATCTATCCAGACCAAAAGAGTGTGAATCGGAGAGCTGGGTTGGGTAAGGATAAGAAGAGAACACAAGAATAGTACGTGAATTTTAAGCCTTCTACATATGTTCATCTTCCTAATAGTCATCAAAGATGGAAACGAAAGGTCTTCGTTTTTGAACGAAAGGAAAAAAGTGACGACTTGATCGGGGTGCCTTAGATCTTGATCGGACAGACTCTGGAGTATTATACGTAATACCCTGGAAGGTCTGGTGTATTTCGGAAAATATCCGGATACCTAAATACACCGAACAGTTATTCCTCGAATCTGAGACACACGTCACCAAGAAGTCCGTGGGACTAATGAGTTTCGACCTTCCTCTTAATTGAAAATTGGATAATGGTTCGAGGGTGCGACAAAGTCCACCAAAAAGTCTCTTCGTCCAAGACTCTGTGCCACACAACTTGTCCTATACATAGTTATAATTCCTTCCTGGAACCTTAATTGTGTCATCCCTTCCTTTGTCGTCTCTTCCCTCTGCAATTCGTGACTACGTCCGGTAAACTGTAGAGTAGACTAGGGTGTCCCTCGGGACCACGATCTTACTGGTAGTCTCAACAAGACTCAACCTGTTTCTGCCGGTACCGGGATATGTGTACGTAGGTAGTCAGTCATCTACACCTGGTGGGACCTTTCCCTGTACCGGAGCCGACTCCGTCGAGAGACGTTGACTCTACTAGATTCGACTGCTACTGAGTTCCGACAACCACCGTCGTGAGGGTTCGTTGACCCAGCCATTCAGAAGGGTACTTCCCCTCCCTCTAACCCTGTCGTGTAGTGTCACAGTATACACTCACGGGACCCGACCTCTAATCCTAGAGAGGTAAATCTTCTACCCTGTCGTTATGAGTCTGAAAAAGTAGAGTCCTGAGGAGAGGTGAGAATCTTTGATGACTATGGAGGTTCTTAGAAATGTACCTAATACAAAGGGAAATTTCTTTAATTTTGACTCCCCTTTTTTCATAAATAATTGGATAGAATTGTATTGTCTAATGTAGATAATCGACGACTTTTTATTTAGGATATGAAAGTTTTCGTTTTTTGTCATTAGTATTATTGTAACAAGATGTAAAAATGAATTGAGAAGACAGATTAAATTGCCTACTGGAATGAAGATGCAAATTAAACAAAGTTATCTAAAAAATCAACTTTCTATACTTCTTTTAGACCGGAGTCTGTCAATACATCAATCTTTTTTCCTTTTCATAAATTTTTCGGAAAAAGTCCATCAACTCCTATAGGAAGAAGTTGGGATGTGGTTTTGAGAAAGAATTTTCGATCGACATCGTATCTTTGGTTATGGTATACTTACTGAAATGTTGAGACTAACAATAAGACAATGTGACTTTATGTGATTAGATACAGTAGAAAGTCACTAAGAAACCGTACATAGGATTCAGCGAAGTCAATACAGAACTGAGAAACACTGGTATGTCGGGTGGTCCGAAGAGACAGGTGTCCTAAGAGGTTCGTTCTTATGACCTCACCCAACGGTGCGGGAAGAGTTACTTAGAAAATGAGAACATACAAAAACATTTGAGTACTTAGTATGGAGTACGTAAGGTAAAATATTATCGTTTTCAAATGTAAACAATTACAAGGTGGTTAGAATAGTCTATTCAGAAATACATGATTTCTCCATTCACGTACCACCGTATAAATTAAAAAGGTTTTAAAATTCAAAACGAACCTTCGAACTTGAACGAGTGACCTCTGTTTTTGAGAGTCAGAAAAGAAATTTCCCTGTCCAAGAAAGACGAATAAAAATTCTTTATAGATGGTTTATTAGTTCAGACTTATTGGTACCAAATAGACAGTAAATAAGTTCATATTCGACACAAAGTACTTTTTTCCACTATCAACTCGGGAGTTCCGTACCGTAGTGTAGTCAAGAAGAAGAACTCTATACGTACCATACAACCAAACGTCGTCGTCACCCGAATATATCCATGAAGGGTACTTCATTGTTGTCTTGTAATTTCTCTGTATGAACCCGACTCTAAATGATTGTAATCCTTAACCATGACGAAGTAGTTTATGTGGGACACTCACGCACTGTCATTTCTTGTGTTTCTGAGACAATATTGACCAACGGGACGGAAATCGAGACGTTTTCGTGACAGTGAAATGGGTAGTAACGAAAACGTAACAGTCACGTTTACCGTCGGGCTACTCTTTCCGTTCGTAACAGAATCATTATAATACAGTGATTATCACTGATACACGTAAGGACTCTCCTAGATCCACTTGAGGGTTGGTAAGTGTCTGGTAGGTGACTGGTCTTGACTCTCTGTCATAGGTTTTGGGCCTTTGTTCTTCCGAGTTTTTTCAGTGATACAAATTGACCTGTACATTTAGGTCACTTGAAGAGAACAGAACTAAGACCTAAAAAAAGCGATGTGGTGGGGATTTTTTTACACACTTTTGATACGCTTATTTAGGTCCTATTATGTAAAAAGGGAGAGAGTTCCCCTCCTACGGAAACCCTCAAAAAGGGATCTTTTACGATTCTACCGAAACTCTAGGAGAAGATTTCTTATGTTCTACTACAATTCACTTCACACCAGAGTCGTCTTTTAGTACTTTTTGCGACAGTAAACACGATGTTTTTAAGGTTCTTGGATTTTGGGTTACATTGACTTTAAAAAGTCCCGTTCCCTCTCTTCCATCCCTTAAATGGTCGTAAACCAGAAATCGTTTCGTTTCATCACGATGTGCAAACGAGAGGTTTAGATTTACTGTGTCAAACTCAAGATTGAATTGAGTCTTTTTTTTTTCAAGAGGTAATAATACATAATTTTCTTTAAACATCGACGATATTACTTTATCTTTCGTTAGCCTTTATTTACAGAAATCATTTCCTCTAACACACGACATGTATAGAGATCTACAAGATTAGTTTGATAAAGTGGTCGAATTATACCAATGGATCTTCATTCCGTATATACGTTAATTCTAAATCCCAACCACATATAAATCCAAACCAACACGAAAACCTACAAATATTGTTCAATCAAGAACTTCCTCTCGTTCCAGGAACCGCTAGAAACGTACCAATATGAGTTAATTCACTATTAAACAACAAAGACAAAAATTGTCCTGAGAAGTAAATAACAGCAATGATTAAGTGGTTTCTCTTGTGAAATCACAAGAGATAAAAAAAGAAGTCCTATCTTAGACACGACTTGATAGTTTCAAACGAAAAGATAGTTACCTTTTCGAACACTGAATGCCTTTCGGTCGAGGTAGATCGACAGGTAAGACATGGTGAGGAGGTAGGTGTAAAGTATTTATATTTGATGACATATGTTCGATACTAATTTTATCATAAAAGAAGACTTTATCTGGGAATTTATGAAATTTTATACATCTATACATAGGTAAATACAGATAGTATAAAGAGAAGAAAAACAGAAATATCGCGACCAATAAGATTCCTTTCTGAGAATGCTAGTTGTAATATAATTTTATATGTGTGTGTGTGTTTATATAGGTGAAATGAAGGAAATAATTCAAACTTTAGATAAAGATTGTAAAGTACTTCCAATTTTCCATTGATCTAATTTACAAGTTTACTATAATGTACACTCCGACATATAACACACATATCCCCCAGAAATATTTTTTATACGATTTTACCAAGAGGACTCTGAAGATTTCCTTACAAGAGGTCAGAGAGTGTGACTTTAGTTAGATTTTTATAAATCGTAACACATTTAGAATATTATCGGAGTACGTAGAAATAATCCAGTACGGTTACAATTTCTCTAAATGGATTTTTTAAGTCAAGAAGATCGTACATAGAAGATATGATAATAATAATTTAATAAGAATTTAACTTTTTAATTGTTTGAGATATCAACTAGATACAAAAACCCACTCCAATCCTTAAAAGTAACAGTGTCATTAAAAAACAGTGATTTTTCTACATGATTGTAAAAATTCTTAAGAGAATTTTTGTAATAAAGTAAAGTTTCTCGAGATGTATTTAAAGTTTTATACAACGAAATTGTGTAAAAGTCACGGTAAAAGTAGTTATAGAATAAAGTGATCGTGGATCGGAATGGAGATCAGTGTCTGTTATTTGTCCGTCCGTCAAATTGTGTCAAACTTAAGTCAGTGGTGGAATGTAAAGTTAGAAGTAAGTTTAGAGTTTTACTTAAGATTCCCTGTTTTTTTTTGAATAAGTGTTAACCCTGTAGACTGAAATATTTGACAAGTTTCATACTTTTTGAGACTTGTGTGAGTAGTATAACCTAAAGAATTTTGATGGTATAAGATAAACTGAATCTTGGATGTAAACATGTCTATCTTAACGATGGGTTCTTCTCATTTTTATTCCTACAGTGTTCACCTTTAAGTGATTTTGACGGGAAGACAACTCTGACTTACGACGGGAAGTTGAGTAAATAAGTAGTCGTGTCGTGTTAAACGTTCAGACGATGTATGTATCTTGAGGCGTCACACGATATTTGGAATCTAAAATATTTCTTTTATATTGAACTTAAAGTTTCGTGACATGACCGTTACGATTCTCACTACTGTTCGAAGTATAAAGATGGTGACCAAGAGAAATCTTACTTCTGTATCCGGAAACAATTTTCTGTGAACACCGGTGGTTGTCGTATCGTACTAAAATAAATAGTCTTCTTGGTTGTCTTTGTCTACGTGACTCCTTCTACTCAGTCCTGAGTATTGATAGTCTTCGTCCTGTCGGTCAGTCTTACCGGTAGTAGTTTTTCAGATGTTTATTATTTACGACCTCTCCCACACCTCTTTTCCTTAGAAGTATTGGACAACGACCGTTACACTTGTCCACCTCTTGTCATGTCTCCAAGGAATTCTTTAATTTTTATCTCAATGGTATACTAAGTCGTCAGGGTGAGGACCCGTGTACAGGGTTTTTATTCTTCCGAGATAAAGTTTTTAAGTTATGTATGTGGGATTACAAGTATCGTCGTGGTAAATGTTATCGGTTCTACACTTGTTGGATCCACAGGTGTTGTACTTATTTCTTCTACACGATGTATATATGCTACCTTAAATGAGCCGGTATTTTTATCTTATTACGGTAAACGTCGTTGTGTCTATCTGGATCTCTAATAGTATGATTTACTTTATTCAGTCTGTCTCTTTCTGTTTATAGTATACTAAAGTGAATATACACCTTAAATTTTTTATTACGTTTACTTGAATAAATATTCTGTCTTAGTCTAAATGTCTGTATCTTATGTTTGAGTATCAATAGTTCTTCTTTACCCCCCTCCCTATTTAGTCCTTATACCCCAACTGTCTACGTGTGATGGTACATATTTTGTATATTTGTTTGTCGTAAATGACATATCGTGACCCTTGAGATAAGTCATAGGACACTACTGGAATTACCTCTCCTTAGAGTTTACTTTTATACATTTATATACTTGTTTAGTGATAAGATATGTGGACGTTAATTGTATTATAATATCCAGTCGATACGAAGTTATTTGATTTTTTTTTTCTTCGTACTGTCTCGTGGTCCGTTTTAGGTTTGATTGCCACTTGGCGAACTACTCGTCATGCCTTCCTCACCACAGATCGTAGTTCGTACACACAACTGAGACTAGTAGTGGTAGTGACTGACTTGGTGTTACTCGTTGCGCAAAGGTAAACGACTTAAAGACAAGGAGGTGTCCGTTTTTCTTTTATTATTTTATAAAAAGTTTCCGGAGTACACTCTTAATTACTCGGTTATGTACATCTTGTTGTGTCGTGTTTGTTTTGTGAGGTTTAAGACCTCGACGGAAGGGGAGGAAAGAAACCCACCTGTGTTCACAGTTCGTATCTTGATGGTCTTCTGTGATCCACGATACCTCCACTCCTCCTGATTCAAGATAGTAGAGCTCCCGGACTTTTGGTTGAAGTCTGAACGGATCCTGTTCCTGTGTTGGATAGAATCTAAAAAAAAATTTTTTACTTAAAACTATTTCGTATGTTTTTCTTCTGAAAGATCCAGTAGGACTCATTCACGAGATTTGTAAATATAAAGGGGTCCGTAAGGGCTTTAGTGAAACTCGAAGATTTTACACGAGAATGCTGCAGTTTAGACAGGAATCAGCCGTCTTGTGAAAGCTTGAGTTGCCCGTCACGAAGAGGCAAGAAGGGAGAAAAGAGAAAAGTGCATATACGTAGAAATTTATGAAGGATGACGAAGAGCGAAGGTATTACGCATCACACTAGAGGGTACTTCGGTGCACGGATTCTTACAGCGGTAGGCTACCGCGGCGGCGGTCTTTGACGCACGACCTCCAGTATAAGTGTGTTTCGCAGATGCTGGCGTCCAAACTAGCGATCAAAGGGCGCCTCAAGGAGCTGTCCCTGCAGAGGATGCGTTATGTGGTTGAAGAAGTTTCGCGATGGGCGTCGCACGAGTCTTTCGTTATTTCTCCTTCCCCCAAGGGTAACTACCTGACTTCAGGTTCACGGCACCGGTCGCCTTCGGACCTTCGAGAAGAACTGCACCTGTCAGTGGGACTTTTACCTGTAGTCCTTCAAACTGTGAGACCTCATACAGTCAATGTCGACACTTCTATCGCCAAACGACTCAACTCCCTTTTCAAAGGCGGGAGAACTACAAAAAGAGAGTGAACATTTTCTACTAGTTGAGACGAAACTCTGTCAAAGACCGAAACCGAAGAGTGTCTTTAAATCACACGATTTATTACCCTAATAACCCTTAATACCGGGCCCTAGTTAAAGTTTATATGGAACATACATTTATGAATATTCAAACAGGCCGACTAGTTCCAACGGACTGGCGAACTCAACACGACGCTTCTTATAATGTTTTGACAATAACAATTACCTTTAGTTACCAATCCTGGAGAGAAAAGAGAGTCCCTCGATTTCGAGACCTTTCTCAAGGGTCGCGTTGTTACAGTCAGTTACGAACCCTTATGTCAAAATAAAAATATATCTCATTGAGAATTCCAACGATCACCTCACCCAATCGCTTCTCCTTCCGTCGATAATTGTCAAGGGACAGAATTGTTCGTCACAGTCTAGAGCCTAATTCTACACTTGTGAAGTTCTTATAGTAAAGTCTTGAGTATTACATCAAGTCCTTAATTCTAGAAACTTTACCTCCTTCTATGATTTAACGTTTTTAAACGACAACGATTGAGAGTTGGGTTCAGTTACTTAATTCATTTGGACATATAGTGTTTTTACGGTTTTTGAAGTAGACTAATTTACCCCCTCTTTTCTAACGGAACAAATGGGAAGGACACTACGGACATAAGTACTTCTACTTTATTTGACATTTTAAATCAAATTTATTTTTTATTTACCAAGGATCATAGTATCTTCAAATACCTTTTGTTTTTGTGAGAGGAATTCAAAGTCCTACGAGTCCTCCTCTATTTTTTGACTAATCTGTACGATTCACTTTTACAAAAGTTTCCTTTAAAAGTAGTAACATGCTTAGTTGATTTAAGTTTTAGCGGTACTTTGCGTTATCTAATCTTTGATACAGGTGAGAAGAGTATGGCGAGACACAAATACTCTTATGATTGTACCTCGGACAGTGTTTCATCTTTGATAAATATCATATTTGTACCCTTTTAATCGGTTCAGAGACCCAAGATTCCGGAAACCACAAGTTGATCAGGTTCTTTGATTTCTCCACGTTCGTTAGAGATACTTCTGTATATAGTATCCTACAATTATGTATTACAAAAGAACGTAAGGACTTAAACCGTTTATGGAACTCGTGACATTACCGACTACGAGGAAGTTTTATCGGTACAGTAAAAAAACACAGGTATTAATTTAGCGAAATATGGAAGTCAATGAGATGACATTCGAAAGTAATTAATTATATATTCGAGAGTAATCAGAAGAGATATCATAGGAATGTAAATGTTACCAAAGATTCAAATCGTTTGAGACTTCTCCGATAAACACTTAATACAAATTAACTATAACATCTTCTTGGAAATTGGAGCATCAAGGTCTTCAGTGGGACGGTTAGGGTTTTCTACACTTTGTGTCCCTTCTACTGGACTTGACATTTTACTAGTTGTTTCGGGTCTCAAAAATAGGGGTAAAAACTTAAAACCGTTTACACCACTCAAATGAGACTATGAAAAACAAATTGTTTTAGGAGTACGGTACGAACGCTGTGCAGTCCGTGATGAGGCACACGAAACGTTTATATAGGATAGATACGGTTTTGGTGAAAAAATGTACTACAACTTTGATGGAAAATAAACTTTCTGTCAATGTTGTCATTTTCGAGAGAAGCCGGTGAAACGGTACAGTTCTTGTTTTGACCTTCGTTTAATCGTAACTACCCCGACCAAGAGTAACTATAATCTTAGGGGAAAGAACGATGAAAATGTATAAGTATCGTAACACTGTTAACTACTAAAGATTTGACTAACTAAGAAATCTTAGTTAGGTCCAATACCTTGAACTGAGAGTCGTATGGATCGAGAGTGGTTCAACTAAAATGGGTATCCTTGTTTCGCAACAAAGTACAAAGATAGGATGTGACTAGAGCAATGTGTCACTCTTTGAGGTTCGTAAGTGTCTGAGCTTATCAAGAGTGAGAATCTCTCTAAAGGAACCTCTCGGTAAACGAAGTAAAAATTCAGGGACGTCGAGGGTATTCGGAGTGTCTCCGTTACGATTCCTCTCCGTCGAGGGATTTTATGTATATTTCCGATTAAGTTTGTCGAGTATCATTAAGTGGTGTGACGTCACCCCTCTGGTCCATTTGTCTGGTTCCGAAGGTGTAAGTAATATGACTCTACGTTCGGGTAGTTGTAACATGGACTGTCTTAGATGGATGAGACTTATAGTTTCTCCGGTCTTCCCCGGTTTGGTCTCCTACCGTTATCGCAATTCCTGAGTCTCGTGGACCGAGGATGAGAGAAGACGTAAGACGAAGTTCTTCACCCCAGGTAGACATTCGTTTTTGTTTCGTCTTAGTTTTTGAACGTTTGACCTTCTTGTTTCTCCTCTTATTAGTTTGTCTCTACCTCCGATCAGTGTGACTTATAGAGACGGCTTTTATACTCTTTCGGAGTTACGGGGGTTTGTTTCCTGCTTTGTCTTCAACTTCTAATTTTTTTTTTTGACTTTCCGTTGTGATAGGTAACAACAAGTCAGCAATTCAGCACAGTCTGAGAAACGCTGGGGCACCTGACGTCGTACGGTCCGAAGGCAGAAAGTGGTAGAGGGCCTCAAACGAGTTTGAGTGCAAGTAACTCAGTCAGTACGAGAGGTATGTCTCGTTGAAAAACCGTCGCCCCCCCTTCGAAAAGAGAACGAATAAAGAATCCAAAGGAATAACGTTTGGAGAAAGATCGAAAAAGGCCGGGAGTAGGAGTAAGGTCGGACCTTCTCCTTCTCACAGTAACACGAACCACTTACTCCTCTTCTCACACCTCTGATTAGGAACACCTTATCGGATGTGGTCAGATCACGACGGGTCCAGCCCACACCTGTCGTTCAGACGGATCAAGACCAAAGTTCTGGTTTTTTAAGTGATCTCATTGTTCGAGCTTCGAGACTTGAGATGGTCACCGTCTCCCTCAAAGAACGAATAGGGTACAAATGAGAGACAAAATACAGAGTCAAACGAACCTTGGGTTCACTCCTCCTCGACGATGAATAACCTACGGTGGAACCTCTAGTAAATGTGGAGGCTACAAGTTTATTTTACATTGAGTCTTCGGTAAGAAAGTGTGTGTCCCGATGAAGATCTCTCTTATTATAGACATCAAACAAGTTCCAGGGGTGGGAACTCAAAGAGGTGAGGAAAAAGTGGTTACTTAGTGGTCGTAGAAAGGGTTCGAGGAGGATGGGGGAACGGAGAGAGAAGGATAAGAAGAGTTTGGACGAAGGTAAACGGTGCAAGTGTGGATGTACATTTATTGACTATTGTTAAATGTCATATAAGGGACCGATCAGTCTTAGGTAGGGAAACATAGGAGACCCTAAGAAATTGTATTGTCTGGGTCGTCTGGTGGGGGGGTTTATTTAGACTATAGGAAATATCTTATACGTCACTGTTGTCCTGTTACCCTTTATTGTTTACGTGAACTCTTCACAATGACTAAAATAGGTTATAACAGAAGCACCACCCTTTTTTAGACCCCTGATAAGTGAAGGTCTTCATAAAAATGGCATATTTCGTTTATTAACTCTTCGTCTCTGTGATCGGTTAAAGATCGGTTAGACATCAGTAAAATATCTTGACTAAAATTTACAACGGGACAACAATTCTAGACTAGGTTAAAGGTGTACACACCGTTCAAAGAAGGAGTAGGTACAGGGAGTGTTATCGGTGATACGAGAAAAGGGGGATAGCAGATGTGACAGAACCTAACAGATGCATAAACAGAAGGGGGAATCGAATTCTAGAGGAGTTCCTATGTCCGTACAGACCAGTAAAAACGTAAGAGTTAGACAACGAGTTTTAAAAGATTATTTATAAATTCTTTAACTTACCCCGTTTCCTCCTACTCTAGCAACCTACCGTAGTGGTTGAGTCACCTGTACTCAAACTCGTTTGAGGTCCTCTATCACTTCCTGTCCCTTCGGACCGTACGACGTCCGGTTCCCCAGTGTTTCTCGGTCTGTGCTGAATCACTGACTTGTTGTTGTTTTTCCTCAACTTATCTTAACATGGTCTATAAGTTTTGAGTTACTCATTTTCTTCCACTGAGTGTACAGAACATTTTGATTGGACAAGAACTCTTTGGTTCATAGACTCTTTGAGATCCTCCGTCTTCTTTCGTTTTTCTACCTTTTCAACTTCTTGAGTTATCTTTATTGAAGTCTCCGTCTACTCTCGTACTGTCGGTGTAAATCTTCACAGTCTCCCCAAGTCAAGTCAAGTCAACGAGTCAGCACAGGCTGAGAAACGCTGGGGTACTTAGTTAGCGTCGTACGGTCCGGAGGGACAGGTAGTGGTAGATGGCCTCAAGTGAGTTTGAGTGCAGGTAGTTCAACCACTACGGTAGTTCGGTAGAGTAGAAGACAACTGGGGAAGAGGAGGACGGGGGTTAGGGAGGGTCGTAGTCTCAGAAAAGGTTACTCAGTTGAGAAGAGTACTCCACCGGTTTCATAACCTCAAAGTCGAAATCGTAGTAAGGGAGGTTTCTTGTGGGTCCTGACTAGAGGAAGTCTTACCTGACCAACCTAGAGGAACGTCAGGCTCCCTGAGAGTCCTCAGAAGAGGTTGTGGTGTCAAGTTTTCGTAGTTAAGAAGTAGTGAGTCGAAAGAAGTGTCAAGTCGAGAGTGTAGGTATGTACTGGTGACCTTTTTGGGATCGGAACTGATCTGACTGGAAACAACCGTTTCATTACAGAGACGAAAAATTATACGATAGACCCAACCAGTATTATGAGATTGTCTCTCTTGTTAAGGGGTACCTCTGTCTTACGTCTTGCACGTCGACGCGACCATCGACGTGTTCCTGTCGTACCGTCTATAAATCCTGGTGGGTCTGGGCCCTCGTCTGTCTGCGTCGGACCCTGGATTTCTCCAGGTAGAAGGTGAGGGACCCTTTGCACTGACTTTTTGATGACTGAGAGGGCTCCACATACACACGTACGTAATTCAGTGGTCAGTAAAGGCTGAGAAACACTGGGATACCTGGCATCAGGCGGTACCGAGGAGACCGGTGACCTAAGAGGTCCGTTCTTATCACCTCACCCATCGATAAGGGAAGAGGTCCCTTAGAACGACTGGTTCCCGGACTTGAACACAGAGAATACAGACGTCCTAACCGTCCATTCAAGAAATGGTTATCGCGGTGGACTCGTCAAGGAATTTCACCGAGTTACTATTTCTTAAACGGACGGTTACGTCCCCTGTGTCCTCTGCACCTACGTCAGGGACTTAGTCGTTCTAGAGGATCTCTTCCCTTACCGATGGGTGAGGTCATAAGAACCGACCTCTTAGGGTATCTGTCTCCTCGGACCACCCAATACCAGGTGTCTCCCAGCGTTTCTCAATCTGTACTGACTCGTTGACTTGTAGGTTCGTACGTACGTACGTGCGTGCGACGTCGATGACTCGAGTACGTAGGATCTTGGGTACAAGGTGTTGTTCTCTTCGGTGGCGTTACTTTTCGGACGTGTGGTGTTAATCTCTCATCAGGGACGAGTGGCGTTGACCTCTTTCGGGGACGTCGTTGGTTCTACGTCGAGTCGTTTTTTTTTATTTATTTATTTATTTATTTATGGACATCGAAGTTCGATTACTCAATTTTTAGGGGTTTCTCCTTAAAATTATTCATACTTTTTTAACATCCGAAGGGACCACCGAGTCAACCATTTCTTAGGTGGACGTTGCGTCCTCTGTGTCCAAGTTAAGGACCCAGTCCTTCTAGGGGACCTCCTCCTTTACCGTTGGGTGAGGTCATAAGAACGGACCCTGTAGGGTACCTGTCTCCTCGGACTTCCCGATGTCAGGTGCCCCAGCGTCTTCTCAGTCTGTACTGAATCGTTGATTTAATGGTGTACTTTCTGAAACTTCTGTATCGTTTCAGAAAATAAATTCTTTAGTCTAGAAACCTAATTAAAATCTTTTTTCTTATTTATGTTTTGACTTAGTTGTAAGTTTTCAGTTGAAAAATATTGAAAATATAGTGCGTTGGAATGGTTTTTTTAAGACTGGGTACGATTTTGTACGTACTAGAACTCCAGTAATACGATTGACTTTATACGGTCAGTGTCAAACGGTGTTCTGTTTATAACATACTAAGGTAAATATACGCCATAGACACTTATCAGTTTAAGTATCTTTGTCTTTCATCTTACCACCAACGGTCTCCCACTCCTCTTCCCCTCTACCTCTCTACGAATTACCCATATCTTGAGGCCAAAACGTTCTACTTTTCAAGACCTCTAGTCAACATGTTCTCGCATTTATATGAATTGTGATGACTTGACATGTAAATATTTACGAATTCTACCATTTAAAGTACATGAAAAATAGTGTTATTTTATAATATTAATAAAATGTAATTATTGAAACGATATACGGTTTTTACAGTGTATAATAAAAATAAGTTAACCGAAGTTCTGTCTCTTCTTTCCTTTTCTTCGTGAAGTTAATACCTGGTGTAGTCTACTTGTATAACCTTAGTTGGTTAGTAAAATTTGAAAGTGTCTGATTTCTTTGGAAAGAGAACTGTTTTTTTAGTTTTCAGGTTTTAGTGTCGGTCATACGAAAATCAAATAAAGTGTCGATTTAGAACTCAAACTAAAATTTTTGTGTTCCGTTTTTCAAGAAACTATGACCTTTACAAACTATAAAGGGGTGGGTGGGGGTTTGGTCTGTTTAAGACGTAAGAATACATAAAGAAAGACTAAAATACGAATCCAATGAAAAAAGGACACCGGGAAGTTTTCACGGACTTTGAAATATGGATACAACGTTATTCTTTCTCTTTTTTTTTTTTTTTGTGTAAACAAATTATCCTTTATAAATCCCCACTCGTCTTTTTAAACGTAAGAACGACTGTTGAAGACATGACTCAAACCAGGTTACCCTAATCTTCAGAGACTCTATCATTTGGGACCTTTCTTCTTAAACATTACCTTTCCGACTTTCTTGAATTAATATCGGTCATCGTGGTGAACTTATGAAATTCGTATGAGTTTACACGACACGATAGTGTTCTCGAAAAAACTTTTTTTTCGTCACTACCTCCAATATCTAGTCCGCGCTGTCTGTAGTGGTCTCTTCGTCGAAGGGGTAATCCAAGAAACCCCACCGGTCACATTGGTGTCTTCTCGCAGCCGCCACGAGGAGGTCCCTCGACTCTCGGCGATGGGAGTAAATCCGAGGACCCTGGTCTAGTAATTTAGACGACTACTGAAAACAGTTGAGGAGTGTTCATAGAGTAAGTCCTACCCGAAGGGACCTCCGAGTCTACCATTTCTTAGACGGACGTTACATCCGTCCTAGTTTGGGTCCAAACTAGGGACCCAACCCTTCTAGGGTATCTCTTCCCTTACCGATGGGTGAGGTCGTAAGAACGGACCTTTTAAGGTGTATGTCTTCTTGGACCACCCGATGTCAGGTACCCCAGTGTCTCTCAGCCTGTACTGACTCACTGATTATAAAAGGGAAAACCAGTAGAGTGAGTCTTATGCCCAGGACGCATATAAACTACGGATAGCTGACCCTTCTTAGTACACTCAAAGAGAAGAAAATAAGTAAATAAAAAATTAAAAATAACCCCATATCAAAGAAATGTCACACCATAATCAAAGACGGCATATCGTTTCACTTAGTCGAGATGTATATGTATATAGGGGAGAAAACACCTTAAGGAAGGATTTGTCTCGTGACTCATGTCAAATTGTGTATCATAGTTATTTCATCTTCTGAGGGTAACTTCCCAAAAACACAAATAAAAGTTCTTTATTTTAAGAGGATCTCGTATAAGGTCTCAACAGGAGGGAAAGTCTCTTTAGAAAGGTTTAGGGGGAGAGAGTCGCCGGGGAGATTCGACTCTTTACGCTACTATACGAGTGTTCTTTTGTTTTCTTGTAAGGACCTGAAGAGTGAGAGGAGACGTGTTGGGCCGACTTGTGTGTCAGGACGTCCTTCGTAGGGAGAGGTTGAACACACGTGAACGTCACGACCCCTTGTTCAAGGATGTGGACCGTTCTCCTCGTCCCAGAAATGGAGGTTATTAAGGACATATTCTCATTAATCTGTTCAGAATAAAAGAATCTCCTCGAGAGTAAGAAAGTCAGTAAGATTAGGTTAGGTTAGGGAATAGAGAGAAGTAGTGGAAAGGAAGAGTGGAACTAACTGAAGTACTGATAACATCGAAATCAAAGGAAGACAAAGACTCTGGTGTCTGAAGACTTCAGTCAAACTAAAGGACCCGAGGGTTGTATACCACGGTAAGATAAGTGATTAACGGTAGTTAGAGTACTGGGGACGATCAAGTTTGAGAGTTATCGATAATCTTGACTTAAAAGACCTTGGACTTGAGGGGTGTGTGTGTGTGGGTTTAGAGAGGGTAAGGACTGAGGAACGGACTTTAGGGGACAGAAGGTAAGGTACCTCGTTCCGTGGAAGAGTACCCTAATAGTCTTGACCCCTCTGACTTCAGTGTCTATTAGAAGGTACGAGAATCAAAATTAAGTCTTGAGGTTTCAACACTTTCATTGTACTACTTCAGGACTAATTTCATAAAGGAAGTAGCAAGTCTATTTAAAGGTGTCAGTCGACCACACTTTACTAATTTCAACATTGGTCCTCGTCTGAGGTCCGTATAGAACAGACGGACCCTTTGGAAAAATTACATTGTCGAAGTCTAGAAAGACAGGGATCTCCGTAAAGAGGATGTGAATGATCGGGTATTTCTTGTGGTCCCTATCTTCATGGATGAATCTTCTGTTGACCTTTTATCTTCTTTAAAATATCTTCTATTGGAGACGGTACCCTCGGTTTATTAGATCTTAGAAGGAATTTTTTTTTTTTTTCTCAGTTCAGTGAGGGAGGACTTATATACAATAAATAAATATATATAAGGAAATAAAAGTGATACCTTATCACTCTTGGATCTTCCGTTACCGTTGGGTGAGGTCATGAGAAGGGACCTTTTAGGGTACCTGCCTCCTCGGACCACCCGACGTCAGGTACCCAAGTGATTCTCAGCCCGTGCTGACTCGTTGAAGTGAAAGTGAAAAGTGAAAGTACGTGACCTCCTCCTTTACCGTTGGGTGAGGTCACAAGAACGGACCTCTCTGGGTCCCTGCCTCCTCGGACCACCCGACGGCAGATACCCCAGCGTGTCCGTGTACTGACTTCGCTGAATCGTCTTCGTCGTCGTCGTCGTACATGGATGGTGTAAGATCCGTGACTCTTATGTACGACACGTTGATCTGTCCTCGGTACGGGAGTTCCTCACCTGGGGAGTACCGACAAACCGACTAAACTTAAGAGGTTCGGTCCGAAGTCGTTATGCACTTGGCACTTGAAGGACAACAAGTTCGACCAAAATCTTTTCCGTCTCCTTGGTCTCTAGTTTAACGGTTGTAGGCGACCTAGTAGCTTTTTCGTTCTCTCAAGGTCTTTTTGTAGATAAAGACGAACTAACTGATACGGTTTCGGAAACTGACACACCTAGTGTTCTTTGACACCTTTTAAGACTTTCTCTACCCTTATGGTCTGGTGGATTGGACGGAGAACTCTTTAGACATACATCCAGTCCTTCGTTGTCAATCTTGACCTGTACCTTGTTGTCTGACCAAGGTTTATCCTTTTCCTCACACAGTTCCGACATATAACAGTGGGACGAATAAATTGAATGTACGTCTCATGTAGTACTCTTTGCGACCCGACCTTCTTCGTGTTCGACCTTAGTCCTAACGACCCTCTTTATAGTTATTGGAGTCTATTCGTCTACTGTGGTGGGAATACCGTCTTTCACTTCTCCTCGATTTTTCGGAGAACTACTTTCACTTTCTCCTCTCACTTTTTCAACCGAATTTCGAGTTGTAAGTCTTTTGCTTCTAGCACCGTAGACCAGGGTAGTGAAGTACCCTTTATCTACCCCTTTGTCACCTTTGTCACCGACTGAAATAAAATCCCCCGAGGTTTTAGTGACGTCTACCACTGATGTCGGTACTTTAATTTTCTGTGAATGAGGAACCTTCTTTTCAATACTGGTTGGATCTCTCGTATAAGTTTTCGTCTCTGTCTGTAATGAAACGGTTGATTCCAGGCAGATCAGTTCCGATACCAAAAAGGTCATCAGTACATACCTACACTCTCGACCTGACACTTCTTCCGATTCGCGACTTCTTAACTACGAAAACTTGACACCACAACCTCTTCCGAGAAACTCTCAGGGAACATGACGTCCCTCTAGGTTGGTCAGGTAAGACTTCCTCTAGTTGGGACCCTAAAGAAACCTTCCTTACTACGATTTCGACTTCGAGGTCATGAAACCGGTGGAGTACGCTTCTTGACTGAGTAACCTTTTCTGAAACTACGACCCTCCCTAACCCCCGTCCTCTTCTTCCCCTGCTGTCTCCTACTCTACCGACCTACCGTAGTGACTGAGCTGTCTGCGCTCAGACTCACTTTAGGCCCTCAACCACTACCTGTCCCTCCGGACCTCACGACACTAAGTACCCCAACGTTTCTCAGCCTGTGCTGACTCACTGACTTGACTTGAAAGTAAGAAATAGAAAACGTAACCAGTATAGTCCTCGACGACACTTTGGTTAAACACTAACATCGATGAGTCGGTGATTAGAGAAGTAAGTGAATACATGACAGAGATAAGGATAGTTATGAAGGTCCAATTCGAAAAAAAAAAAAAATCGAGATATATACGGGAAGGTTTTATTTACCGAGTAAGACTCCGGTAAAATCGTAGTGTTTTCTGTGAAAGTACTGGGAGGAAGTTCGACAGTCATAGATGGGTCTTTCAGTTTCCATGGGACATCTATAACTTGATATAGATGAAGAGAAATATATTTCACTACATCATCTCAAACTCTATCCAAACGTTTCACGTTTGGACAGAAAGTAACCTTCCGTAATCGACCAGAAATTTGGTTTAATTTGGTTTGGTTTGTTAGTGTTGGAACGGACTTTAGGGGACTTTAGGG
Source organism: Capra ibex (assembly GCA_006410555.1). Lineage (NCBI taxonomy): Eukaryota > Metazoa > Chordata > Mammalia > Artiodactyla > Bovidae > Capra > Capra ibex. The sequence goes on along the minus strand of SJYO01048061.1, from coordinate 23,251,086 downwards.
GACAGAAGGTTGTGGTATTTGTGAAACACTTATCTTTTATGTCATTGAGAATGAATGTGTGAGAAACTTTCACTTTCTTTCACTTTCACTTCAGTACAGGCTGAGAAACGCTGGGGTACCTGACATCGGATGGTCCGAGGAGGGAGGTACCCTAAGAGGTCCGTTCTCATGACCTCACCCAACGGTAAAAACTTTAGTTTAAAGTGTATGTTCGTTACAAAAGAATTGGAAACTTGGAAGAATGCAAAGGGGTGAGAATAGAAGGGGTTGAGAAAGGAAGGGGGGGAAGTATCAGACATGTGTTAATATAAGTAAACTCATGATTGAATCTCTAACTCCCACAAAATTTTACGTAATATACGTTTTATATTCTCAAAATTAACGGATAGGATTCTTAAAAGACATCACACCAAGACAAAGATTATCGTTCATAAAATGTTTACAGTTTTAAAGATTTATTATCGAGAGATTTTGCTCTTTCTACAATTATCGTGTAAGTTCGATTACTTCTACCCCTGATTACAAATGACTCTCGAAATGTTTAACGTCATGGTTTCCAAACGGTAGTAGAATAAATAGAAGTGTGTTGGGATCATTTATCTATAGTTATAGGAGGAAAACATCCACTTTTTTGACTCTCATTTTTTTCACTCTCATCTTATTTTAATCAGAATTTAATCTGGAATACTCATTGTAAAAGGAGAAAAGAAAGAAAAAAGATATACAGTGGTAACGAAGGAATTTTGTGCGCGCGCGTGTGTGTGTGTGTGTGGGGTGTCGACACAATTTCTCGAGTACAATAGGTGTCGGATGGTTTTTCCGTCTAATTGTATAATTTTTTAGTAAAAAGACACAGTTTTGACGTTTGGTTTCCGTTTTGAATATCTTCCTAAGTCTTTTCCCATACAAGACTCGATTGAACTTTTACGAGTGAGATCTGACGTCTAGTCTAAAGGTCGACTAAAAGTCACTATTTGAAGTATCTACGTGAAGAACCCACCTTATGTCCCTTGTCTTATGGTTATGTTTGAGGAAGGGACACGGAGTATTTAGTTTTGTTTCGAAAGGGACGGAGTATTAAGGGTGTTTCAACCTTGAGTGGACGGAACCTGAAGTACAGAAAAGAAAACGACGTCACTCCTGCACGACGGTCGCTCTACTGGGTCCGTCTCCAAGGTCCGGAACTATGAAACACGGAGTCCGGAGAGTCATTCTTTTAACTCACACTTTTGATGAAGGTTATCAAAGAGGGATAACACTGTAGAGAGGACCCAGAGAAGTGGGGATTTAAGAAGTAAAGTAAATTCTTAAATCGACTTTTCGTGAAAAGGGGACGGACAAATAGAGTTACAGACAGCGAGTGACGATCATAAATAACGTATAGTGACATTCAGAAATAACTTACATTAGACAAACCCCTATATCAACCGTACTTTCTACGAAGTGGTTTATTTCAACATTTCATAATATGTATTTATGAATTAAGGACCTAAATATATAATAGGAGTAATGAATAAATGGTGAGATCCGTGTGTCCTGTGGAAACTTTCCGTATTTAGACCACCCAACGAGAGGGTTTAACATAGTCTTATATGAAAATAGTCTATTAGAGGATTTAACATAGTTTTCGGAACTACACTATATTTAATTACGGTTATATATTATTAATAATTATAAGAAACGTACTGATCGTGTGTGATATCAAATGTTTTTGTACACGTGTATAATTGTAAATTAGAAAAGTAGTAAATAGAAGGGTCGATTGGATACGATCCTCTCAAAAACATAGGTACACTGTCCAGTCCTTTCACTCGAAGACTTTCAAACTTACTATTGGGTTTCAGTCCTCTTATTCCTCAAAGTCTCGACCGAAGTTTGACCGAGTTCAGAGGATGAAATCAAAGATTCACAAAGAGAGAGGGAATCGAGGGATATCCTAGTCGTCCTACTTGCCTTTAGTTCGTTGGCAGTCCAACTCTTTGGTTTACCCGAGGTAACAGAAGAAACACTTCGAAAGTATTCTCAGATACCAAACCACACCTATATACATAGTATACGTCGATGCAATTATGTTGAAATTTTAAGTTCCAATGACCTCGCAATCAAATTTAAACCTCAAGGGTACCTGAAGGGTTTACTGAGTCTACCATTTCTTAAGTTGACGGTTACGTCCTCTACACCCAAGCTAGGGACCCAGTCCTTCTATGGGACTTCTTCCTTTGACGTTAGGAGAGACCATAAGAACGGACCCTTTAGGGTACCTGTGTCCTCGGACCGTCCGATATCAAGTACCCCAGTGATTTCTCAACCTTCTCAGAAGTTGTACCGTTTAATGAAAAGGTCCGTAAAAAACGTTCATTAGGTCTAAAATGGTAGAAAAAAGTCCTTTTAGAGATGGAGAGTAAGTCTTTAAGGATGGGATTTAGGTCAGTGTGTAGGAGTGAGTCCCTTATCCTTTTCCTTACACTCAAGGTGGAAGGACACCTTTCAGACGACTTGTTTGGTTTTCTTCTCTCAAAGTTTTATTACGAACGAAAACAACGTCCCTCAACACGTTCGTTAGAATCAAACATATTATGAAGAGTTAGATTAACTGTAATGTTACTTTGGGGTTGAGATCTTAGGGAAGGATTTCCTTGTAAATTGACGTTTTGGGTTTCCGACACAAGTACGATAAGGTGTTCTCTTTATTTAATTGATAACTTAAAATGTAACCTTCAAGTACTAAAAGTAATTTAGTGGGGTTTTATGTGATGGACTCTTTAAACTGAGTCAAGGGTTATTTTACTTAGTAGTGTAGTTTGACTTTTTATTAATGAGAACTTGATTCATATTCTCTGGTCTGTGTAATTAAAACCTGTTTTTTATGTTTCTTTTTCCTTGTCATCTTTTACATTAAAACTTCAAATGGATTTTTAGTAATCTTTCTTTTCTTTACTTCTTTATCTTTTCTTCCTTACCTTATTTTAATAAATATACCCGTCTCTTACATTTACAAGAGGTACAAAAGATAAGTACAGAAACTAAAATCAAGACATAAGTTTGTCTCAAATTCTTTGTCTAACTTATATCTTATGGTTTTATTGATTTGATAAGAAGTACACTTCACCCATTTTTAATTCGATAATCCCACTCTGGATATGATACTATTAGACGTCTAGTAGTCATCTTAATCATCACTAAATTAAATTGTATACATAAATAGGACTTTGTTCTTACCTAATATTATTATTGGTGCTAAACACCGCCAAATGGTACTCCAGAGTTTCTCAGTCTGTACTGACTTCACTGACTCTTCGTCGTCGTCGTCGTGTTGTCTTCAATAAATCTGTTTACATTATTTTACCTTCTTTTATTCGTCAGTCCTCAAGACAAGTCAAGTCAACGAGTCAATATAGGCTGAGACGCCGAGGTAGGAAGGGACGACGACGACGACGATTCAGCGAAGTCAGCACAGGCTGAAACACACTGGGGTAACTGCCGTCGGGTGGTCCGAGGGGGTAGGGACCCTAAGAGGTCCGTTCTTGTGACCACAACCAACGGTAAAGGAAGAGGTTGGGACAGGTAGTGGTTGAGGGCCTCAAATGGGTTTGAGTACAAGTAACTCATCCACTACGGCAGGTTGGTAGAGTAGAAGACAACAGGGGAAGAGGAGGACGGAAGTTGGAAAGGGTGGTAGTCCTAGAAAAGTTTACTCAGTCAAGAAGTGTAGTCCACCGGTTTCATAACCTCAAAGTCGAAGTTGCAGTCAGGAAGGTTTCTTGTGGGTCCTGACTAAAGGAAATCCTACTGACTAACCTAGAGGAACGTCAGGTTCCCTGAGAGTTCTCAGAAGAGGTTGTGGTGTCAAGTTTTCGTAGTTAAGAAGTCACGAGTCGAAAGAAGTGTCAGGTTGAGAGTGTAGGTATGTGCTGATGACCTTTTTGGTATCGGAACTGATCTACCTGGAAACAACCGTTTCATTACAGAGACGAAAAATTATCCGACAGATCCAACCAGTATTGAAAGGAAGGTTCCTCATTCGCAGAAAATTAAAGTACCGACGTCGGTGGTAGACGTCACTAAAATCTCGGAGGTTTTTATTTCAGACTGTGACAAGGGTGACAAAGGGGTAGATAAAGGGTCCTTCACTACCCTGGTCTACGGTACTAGAAGCAAAAGACTTACAACTCGAAATTCGGTTGAAAAAGTGAGAGAAAAAAGTGAAAGTAGTTCTCCGAGAAATCAAGAAGAAGTGAAAGACGGTATTCCCACCACAGTAGACGTATAGACTCCACTGACTATAAAAAGGGCCGTTAGAACTAAGGTCGAACACGAAGTAGGTCGGGTCACAAAGAATACTATGTGAGAAATATATTCAATTTATTCGTCCCACTGTTATATGTCGGAACTACATGAGGAAAAGGATAAACCTTGGTCAGACAAGGTACAACAGTATTGACAACGAAGGACTAGACGTATGTCTAAAGAGATCCCGTCCAGTTCACCAGACCATAAGGGTAGAGAGAGTCTTAAAAGGTGTCAAACGACACTAGGTGTGTCAGTTTCCGAAACCGTATCAGTTATTTCATCTTTATCTATAAAAAGACCTTGAGAGAACGAAAAAGGTACTAGGTTGTCTACAAACGTTAAACTAGAGGTCAAGGAGACGGAAAAGATTTTGGTCGAACTTGTAGACCTTCAAGTGTCAAGTACATAACGACTTCGGACCGAACCTTTTAAAACTCGTAATGAAACGATCACACACTCTACTCACGTTAACACGTCATCAAACTCATAAGAAGTCGTAACGAAAGGAAACCCTAACCTTACTTTTGACTGGAAAAGGTCAGGACACCGGTGACGACTCAAAAGGTTTAAACGACCGTATAACTCACGTCGTGAAAGTGTCGTAGCAGAAAGTCCCAAACTTTATCGAGTTGACCCTAATGTAGTGGTTGTGGTCGAAACAAGTATCACTACGAAGGATTCCGGGTGAACTGAAGTGTAAGGTCCTACAGACCGAAATCCACTCACTAGTGTGGTAACACTAATAGACCCAGTACTTCTAGAAAAAACACGTCAAGAAGACACATAAGAAAGGTGGAGAAGAATTATGGAAGACAAAGACAATCCATGTATGGTAAAGACAGGAAATAACTCGGGTAGAAACGTACTTTAGAAGGGAACCATAGAGATTAAAAGAAGTTATCTAGAGATCAGAAAGTGTAAGATAAAAAAGGGAGATAAAGAAACGTGACTAGTGACTCCTTCCGAAAGAATAGAGAGGAACAATAAGAAACCTTGAGACGTAAGTTTACCATATAGAAAGGAGAAGGAAACGAAAAGTGAAGAGAAGAAAAGTGTCGATTAGTATTCTGGAGGAGTCTGTCGTAAAACGAAAAAACGTAAAGAAAAAGAACCCCTACTAGAACTAGGGACAGAGGACATGTTACAGTACTTGGAGGTAGGTATCAAGTAGTCCGTGACAGATAGTCTAGGTCAGGGAATTTAGATAAAAAGTAAAGATGACATGTTAACATTCCCTATACTAAATCCAGTATGGACTTACCAGATCACCAAAAGGGATGAAAGAAGTTAAATTCAGACTTAAACCGTTAGTCCTCAAGTACTAGACTCGGTGTCAGTCGAGGACCAGAACAAAAACAACTGACATATGTCGAAGAGGTAGAAACCGACGTTTCTTATATATGTCGAAGAGGTAGAAACCGACGTTTCTTATATTAGTTAAACTAAAGTCACAACTGGTAGACCACTACAGGTACACATCTCAGAAGAGAACACAACAACCTTCTATCACAAAGGATATTGGTCACGCAAGAGAACCGTTTTGAGATAATTGGAAACGGGATGAAGTAAGACGTGAGGTTCCGGTTTAAACGGACAATGAGGTCTACAAAGAATTGAAGGATGAAAACGTAAGGTCAGGGGAAATTACTTTTCCTGTAGAGAAGTGATATCAGTCCTAATCTCTCTCGGTACTTTTGTTATAGTAATAATGTTGAGTTACATGTTTAAACCGAGACTCATAGGTGATTTTATACTGTCTTTTCTTTATACTATTCTGTAAAGTACAAGTAATAGAATTTCTACTTTGTGGTTAAAGAAGTTTCAATATTACATAGAGACCCGTGATTTAGAACTTTATTACAAATGTTCATCTGAAGGTGTCTTATGAGGCTCATTTCATTATCCGTTTTCAGGAGTTATTGATGTTTTGTCTTTCTCAAATCAACAACAGACAAATCTTAACGTCTTCACAAGAAAAAGTCTAACGAAAATAAACATTATTTAGAGTTTCAAGTACATAATTTGTTTTCATTTTACATAATTTCTATAAATCATCCTTGTTGTCATATTGGATATATAATCGAAAGACCATCGGATTGAACCGAATTCTAATTCTTTTGGTACAAAAGATTCTGATGGAAGAAATTTATAGTGTACGTAGAGAAGTCAGTTTAAATCGAATTACATGATTTTCGATTATTAACCTCAAATGTCATGGGGGTTTGTCAGACTCCACGATTCTAAGATGTAACAAATGACATTGTGTTTGTTCATTGGAAATCTTAAGAATAAATTTAACGTGGATACCATTTGGTTACTTGTGGGTCCCGACTAGAGGAAATCCTACCTGACCAAATAAATAAAATTAACCTCCAATTAATGAAATGTTATGACATAACCAAAACGGTATGTAACTGTACTTAGGCGGTGCCCACATGTACTCAAGGGTTAGGACTTGGGGGGAGGGTGGAGGGTTGGGTATAGTAGAGAGACCTAGTAGGGGCACGTGGTCGGGGTTCGTAGGACATAGGACATAGCTTGTATCTGACCGCTAAGTAAAGAATGTACTATCATATGTACAAAGTCACGGTAAGAGGGTTTAGTAGGGTGGTAGAGGGAGAGGGAGTCTCAGGTTTTCAGGCAAGATATGTAGACACAGAGAGAACGACAGAGCGTATGTCCCATTCCTTGGAGACATGACAAGAGGTATCACCGAGAAAGTTTTTTTTTTTTTCTCCCTTATATACATATGTATATCGACTAAGTGAAACGAGATCTAGTTTTTGATTGTGTTGTAACATTTCGTTGATATGAAGTTATTTGAAAAATTTTTTATCGTTCTGTATATCAACATATGTATTGTCAATGTTGATGAAACTCCCTACTAATTTAATATGTTTTTATGACTTTCCTTTTTTGTCGTTTTACGATTGTCGTCGTAAAAAAATTATCCCTTAAATTTCACTGAAAAATGAATGATAAAAACTCAAACAAAAAAGGATAATATTTTTACATAATAGGAATATTGACATTTTTGTATTACAAATTTTCTTTAATTCATCTGAGAGAACCCTTCATGATCTACAGGATAGTGTATTAATCAACTTCGATAAACTGGTAGTCGGACGTTATTTCTCTTGAGGAAATGACTTTTCTTGTCGGAAATACCCTTGGATTGGAAGGGTTGACACACTAAAACATTCAGATACTAAAATAAAAAGTCTTAAATATTCATTGGACGATTAAATTTTTTAATTCAATCACAAAGAAAGATAAGTTCTAATATCCAGGTTTTGAAAGATTTCTTTGTATAAAATATTTCGTGTTAAAAGTTTGAGTTTTTCCTTTGGAGTAACTCGAAATAAACAAACATTAAGGACAAAGACTCAATAAAGTAACAGTTAGCGTCGATGTAAAAAGTTTGTAGTTAAGATGTGTAGGGTTGACCAAACTGGTCAAAGAGAGAGGTAATTGACAGATCGTAGATTGTTCATAGACACAACTAATTTGAGTGCACTGGATTATTATTTAGACTATACCCAAATGAGTTCGTTTGATTTGACTTATATTCACATACTTAAATTGATCAAACTTGTGTAAAATCGAAATTAATTTGTCGGACATACAGTAGTTATTTAGACATTCTTACTAGTCTAAACTAGGAAATACAGTTTAGACCGAATTTGACATCGGACTTTCCTTCCGGTCACCCAGAGATATCATCGGATCTAGGGAAATGACCCTGTTGTGTGTGACAGAGGTTCTCTGGTTGGTCAATCAATTATCGTTTAACGAACGTAGTCTGAAGAGGGTAGGACCGTTCCTCTCTCTACGGAGGACTGGTGTGTGTGTCATACCCAAACGGAAAAAGGGTGTCCAAAAGACGGACAAGGTAATTGGTTCTCAAGTATCTTACACACTAAATGTGAGTCTTAAGACGTATTTTAGTGAGGTCTAGTTTCCCTGGGTGAAATGTCGGTTATTTCACCCCGTCGTCCGTATATCTATTCCTTATGTCTCAGGATAGTAAAAGACATGATAGTTTTTCGAGGATAGGTCTCTCTCTATACTTTGTCGGAGAATTTCTACATCGGTTCTGTGGTATAACTTATTCGAATTAATCGTAAGACTGTCTCTTCCGTTACCGTTGGGTGAAGTCATGAGAACGGACCTTTTAGGGTTCCTGCCTTCTCGAACCATCCGACGTGAGGTACCCCAGCGATCCTCAGTCTGTGCTCACTCGCTGAAGTGAAAGTGAAAAGTGAATTCAACGTTCGTAGGAACATGACTATCCACGATTGGACCTGTCAGACTGTTTAAGGAATTCCGTTCCAGGTATCACACCACAACCCAGGGGTCATTTATCTTTTACATCCAAGTCCATAGATCGTCATCTTTGTGTCCTCATGGGAGCGGGTGGTTGTAAAGGTCACTGAGTGAATTCCTTGAACATGAAGGGTAAGGGTAGGTAGAGACTTAGATCCATAGGACTAACGTTATATCGTTTGTAAGGATGGCTCTGTGCCATTTTGATTGAGGTAGATTTAACTTTCGTCATCTAGGATGTTCAGTGTGACCCAATGAATACGGTAATCAGGTTGTCCATGTTTTTCCTCGATAGGATTAGATTGTAGGTCCTTTTAGTCGGGACTAGGAATACTCCTTAATCTTGATGGCGGATTATTATTCCCAGAATGGTCCACCGAGTCACCATTTCTTAAACGGACGCTACGTCTTCTGTGTCCTCCGGACCCTAAGCTAGGGACCCAGGCCTTCTAGGGGACCTCTTCCCGTACCGTTGGGTGAGATCATAGGAACGGATCTCTTAGAGTACCTATCTCCTCAGACCGTCCGATGTCAGGTACCCCAGTGTTTGTTAGTCTGCACTGACTTCGCTGACTCGTGTGTCGTCGAGTGTGGATCATTACTGTACGGACTTATACAGACCGTGGAGACGATCCTGCAGAGGACCATGTAAGTACGGTAAACACCGTTTATGTCGTTGGGGTCAAAGTCTTTCTGTGCCATTGGTCTCTGAAGGTGAGGAGTCTCTATTGTCGACGTAACGGAGGTTTCCGTTCTGTGGATCTGATCAGTCTCGACCCCCAGTCCCCCGAGTCTTTACCCACTATCTCCTCCCCCTACTACTCGTGGTCAATCCTGGTACCATGGTTGACGCCATCGTCCTCGATGCCAAATAGGGTGGTTGGGAGGAGAATTCAAAGGGGTTCTTGATACTAATACCTCAAGCATAATATTCTTTCTTAAATTACACTCTTCTGTCACCTGTACTCGTTACGTTCCCCATCTGACGCTTCTTACGATAAACTACGGAGGGGTTTAAGAGAATGGGTCTGGGCCCGTGAGTACAGGTCCACCGACACAGTCGACGGCTTCCCAAGTGTCGATACGAAAACCGTCCTTTTCACGGGAGACGAGGATCCTCGAGTCAGTAGTCGCCAGACGGGGTGGAGGTCGTGAGAGGTGGGACTATGTCGGGTATTGAATGTTGGTGAACTTTCGTCTCATGATTTAAGACGGAGCGAACCGAGTTCACCCGTTGAAGTATCAGATGGAGGTACCTAGTTTGGTTCCGATCTAAAATGGGCTCTGGTGTGGGGACGAGTCGGGAAAAGAGAATGGGGTAGGACGAAGCGAGAGTTGGAGTGTCTAAAAAGACTTTTTGGGACAGAGTCATTTAGTCCACGGTACTGATGTTGGTGGGATAACTTCCGAGACGAAAATTCCTTCGTCTTGATTCTTTTAGAGCTTCAATAACAAATATTCTCAGTTATCCTCTACCCTGCAGGGACCACCAGGTCACCAATTCTTAGAAGGAAGGTTACGTCCCCTGCGTTCAAACTAGGGACCAGTCCCATGATTCTAGGGTGTACGGACCTCTGTTGACGACTCGGACTCACTACGTTAGGTACACACAATTGATTCTAGGTTACGTAGGTTTTTATTTATTTAAAAAAAATTTTCTCAGTTATTCTCATTTGTGTGTAAGAAACCGAGATGGAGGTCTCTTCATCTAAATCATCCACAAACTACTGGGGTCCCAAACCATAAAAACGTTCCTGACTTAAACTTGAGTCACGGTAACGGACGATTGGTGAGAAACTCTACGTGTCCCGATCTGGTAGTAGTGTGTGGGAGGTGTTTCCTATCGATCCTCGCACAGACTGTATCGTCATAAAAGTTAGTGACGGGGACTCTTATTGAAAGAGATGTCACTGAGAGTCCTGAAAGGATAAGGTTGTATATTGTTTGGAGATTGGAGTTGAAACACTATAGCGACAGTGAGATCAGTACAAATGTCGAAGTTTCACAATTATTTTGTACTATTCGCGTTTTAAGCTTTATTTCATCTTCTCCACCGTAAAATTCATTACCCACCGCGTAAACATTAAATTTTACATACATAAATAAGTGAGTGAACCATGGACCTATGATTGGTTTACTTAGACATTATACAAGATCAGATCAAAATAATCCTAAACACGACATACACATTACGCTTTTGGTTCTTTTATATGACGATGTAGTTGAACATAATAAGTACGTATATTTCAAGATACATACTCTTCTGCGTAATCCTTCAGCTAATGTTATTGTTCTTTTCCACTAAACTCAGTTTAGTTTTGTTATTTACCGATCTCTTTTTACCATTTTATAAACAAAATATGAAAGGAGGTCACTGTGTATTTTGTAATAGAGAAAGAGATTCGCTAATACTTGTAAAGATGAGACAACTTGCCATAATTCACCTCTAAACAAATTTTAGTAAATACAGACTTTTCAGTGTGTTCGGAGGAACATGAAGTCTCTTTCATACACAACCTAACGGAGTCAACAATTTTCGAGTGTCGGAAATAAATATCAATATGAGTCTTTTATATCTTCGACAAAATTGGTTGGAGATTAATTGATTAGATAGTCTAAGTGGTGTGAAAAGTAAGAGAGACATTTTATACGGTCACCAAAGACCCTCGTACGTCAAGTCAAGTCAAGTCAGCGAGTCAGCACAGGCTGAGACGTTGGGGTACTTAGCGTCGTGTGGTCCGGAGGGACAGGTAGTGGTAGAGGGCCTCAAGTGAGTCTAAGTGCAGGTAGCTCAGGCACTACGGTAGGTCGGTAGAGTAGGACACAGTAGGGGAAGAGGAGGACGGGGGTTAGGGAGGGTCGTAAAAGGGTCCTTTTCTGAGACTACGACCCTTTTCTAAGACTACGACCCTCGTACGTCTTGTGAGAGTTTTACGAACAGAAGAGAGACGATACGGGCAGACAAAGAAGAGGAGATCTACCCATCATTTTAGGTAGTGTTCTCAGTTAACACTACTTGTTCACCAGCGGTCACCCCTTTCCCTTCCGCTCTCTCCTAATTCTTCATGTTTGATGACATATATTTCATTTACTCGACGTTCCTATGTACCATATCGTGTCTCTTGTGTCGGTTATAAAATATTATTAATATTTACCTTATGTTTGAAATTTTTAACACTGATACAAAATATGAACTTTGAATATATTATAACATGTAGTTGGTATGGGGTTACTTTTTTTTAATGTTATTTGTAATATGTCTCAGTTTTGGGGGAAGAGAGAGATCTCATTGGTGAAACGACTTCAACTTTACATAGTGAGAGGAGGTAAAAAGTGTATACACGCGACACGACGTGTGTCAGTGAGTCAGTACAGGTTAAGAAACGTTGGAGTACCCGACATCGGGAGGTCCGAGGAGACAGGTACCCCTAAGAGGTCCGTTCTTATGACCCCACCTAACGGTACGGGAGGACGTCCCCTAGGTGTGACATCCGTCTAAGAAATGGTAGACTGGGTGGTCTCTTCGGGTCTATCATGATAGTCAAGTCAAGTCAAGTCAGCGAGTCAGGACAGGCTGAGAAACGCTGGGGTACTTAGCGTCGTGCGGTCCGGAGGGACAGGTAGTGGTTGAGGGCCTCAAGTGAGTCTGAGTGCAGGTAGCTCAGTCACTACGGTAGGTCGGTAGAGTAGGAGACAGCAGGGGAAGAGGAGGACGGAGGTTAGGGAGGGTCGTAGTCTCAGAATATCTATCATAATAAAATACACAAAACTTGAAACGTAAGTACTACGGTACGACATGAATTAGTAAAACACAACGAAAATAAGTTATAACCTCTTCCTTTACCGTTAGGTGAGGTCGTGAGAACGGACCTTTTAGGGTACCTACCTCCTCGGACTATCCGATGTCAGCTACCCCAGCGTTTCTCAGCCTGTACTGACTCACTGAAATGAATGAATGAAATAAGTTATAATATAAAAATTCTAATTAGGGACAATTATATGTATATTCATAATTACATATAGTAAATAAAGTTATTGTAAGGTAGTGTATCATTGAATAAATAGGTATATAAACAAAGATCTATACATTTATTAAACGTTTTAATACCGACAATTTTTGTCACGACGTCCCATCGTCCACCCTCCCTCTAAGTACTCTCTTCCCTGTATGTCCATGGATTCCGACTAAGTACAACTACATACCGTCTTTAGTTGTGTTGACATTAGTGTGAGGTTAATATTTATTTATAAAATCTATTTCTTTTTGTCACGACGTTGTCGGAACGTGTGTGTAAGTTTGTAAAGTTGAAGTCCTTTCACTAATAAGAAAAAAAAAGTAAAAAATTTTAATTAATTGAATAAAATTAACCTTCGATTAATGAAATGTTATGACATCACCAAAAACGGTATGTCAGTGTACTCAGTCGGTACCCACATGCACACAAGGGGTAGGACTTGGAGGGAGGGGGGAGGGAGGGGTAAGGAGTCCCAGCAGGGTCCCGTGGCCGGGATTCGCGGAACAGAGTACGTAGCTTGGACCTGACCACTAAAGTGTATACCATTATATGTACAAAGTTACGATAAGAGAGTTTAGTAGGGTGGGAGTGGAAAAGGGTGTCTCAGGTTTTCGGACAAGAAATATAGACACAGAGAAAGTGATAGAGCGTATATCCCAGTAATGATGGTAGAAAGATTTAAGGTATATATATGTAATTATATGACATAACCACAAAAAGAAAGACTGAATGAAGTGAGACATATTATCCGAGGTCAAAGTAGGTGGAGTAATCTTGACTAAGTTTACGTAAGAAAAATTATCGACTCATTATAAGGTAACACATATACATGGTGTCGAAAGAATAGGTAAGTAGACGACTACCTGTAGATCCAACGAAGGTACAGGACCGATAATATTTGTCACGACGTTACTTGTGACCCCATGTGTACAGAGAAAGTTAAGACCAAAGGAACCACACATACGGGTCGTTCCCCTGACGACCCAGTATACCGTCAAGATAAAGGTCAAAAAATTCCTTAGAGGTGTGACAAGAGTATCATCGACATGATCAAACGTAAGGGTGGTCGTCACATTCTCCTAAGAGAAAAGAGGTGTGGGAGAGGTCGTAAATAACAAACATCTGAAAAACTATCGTCGGTAAGACTGGCCGTACTCTACCATGGAGTGACACCAAACCTAAACGTAAAGAGACTATTACTCACTACAACTCGTAGAAAAGTACACAAACAATCGGTAGACATACAGAAGAAACCTCTTTACAGACAAATCAGGAAACCGGGTAAAAAACTAACCCAGCAAATAAAAAGACCTTAACTCGACGTACTCGACGAACATATAAAAACTCTAATTAAGAAACAGTCAACGAAGCAAACGATAATAAAAGAGGGTAAGACTTCCGACAGAAAAGTGGAACGAATATCAAAGGAAGTAACACGTTTTCGAAAATTCAAATTAATTCAGGGTAAACAAATAAAAACGAAAATAAAGGTAATGAGACCCTCCACTCAGTATCTCCTAGGACGACAATAAATACAGTCTTTCACAAAACGGACACAAAAGGAGATCCGCAAAATATCAAAGACCAGAATGTAAATCTAGAAATTCGGTATCAGATTTCTCTCTACTCCCGAAGTTACGACATATTACAAATAAATGACTTATTTTTACTAGACATGTGAAAACTACTCTGACATTTAACAATATCGGTGACACCTTTTGTCATACCTCCAAAGAGTTTTTTGACTTTTAACTGGATGGTATACTAGGTCATTAAAGTGAGGATCCATATATATAGACCCTTTTTTAATTAAGTTCTTTAATTTACGTGAGGTTTCAAGTATTGTCGTGATAAATGTTGTCGGTTCTGTACTTTGGCTAGGTTTACAACTGTTTTTCTGTTTTGTCTATTTATTCTATACCACACATATAAAGTGTGTGTTACCTTATAATGAATCTGTAATTTTTCTTACTTTATCTCGGTTACCGTCGTTGTACCTATCTGGATCTCTTACAATACAAAAGACTTTATTCTGTCTCTTTCTGTTTATGCTATATTACACTACACACACACACACACGAGTCAGTACAGGCTGAGAAACACTGGGTTACGTGACATCGGGTGGTCCGAGGAGACAGGTGCATACATATTAGATTTTTCATTATGTTTGCTTATATATACGTTCTGTCTTCGCGTGAGCGTCTATATCTTTTATTTACTCATCAATAGGTTTCCCTCCCCCTTCTCGAACCCTGTTTAATCCCTACTCTAAATTTTCTATGTTTGACGAGACATATATTATCCATTCTTCCTATATAACACCCTCAGTGTTAAAAATTGTTTGTTTTATTTATGTGTCTTTTCTTATTTTCTTACTTTGCGAAAAGAAGGCGTCCTACAACGTATAGACCACACTTTCTCGTCTTTATACGTTTCTTGAACTTAGAACCTATATAATTATAGTACTTTGATTACTTAGTCGGTCGGGACCTTTATGGGAGGAAAACTAGAAGAATGTTGTACTTATGTATGTCTTTTA
The DNA here is from genome assembly GCA_006410555.1 of Capra ibex. NCBI lineage: Eukaryota > Metazoa > Chordata > Mammalia > Artiodactyla > Bovidae > Capra > Capra ibex. The sequence goes on along the minus strand of SJYO01048061.1, from coordinate 23,235,915 downwards.
GGAGTCACAAATTCAGTAAAAATCAATCCAATAAACAATAAACGAAGGTTGTCGTGGGAGTGACTACACTTATATTATTATTCGTCCGTGATACAGTTCGGGATGTCCATATTTCTGTTTATCCAGTTTCAAAATAGAGAAAAAACCCGACACGACCCAGAAACAACACCGTGTTCCTCAAAGAGAACGACACCGTGTGTCCGAATTCAACGGGTCCCCGTGTACCCTAGAATCAAGGGGTTGGTCTCAAGTTTGGGTTCAGGGGACGTAATTTTTCGTCTAGGAATTGGTGATCTGGTGGTTGTTTCAGGGGTTTCAAAATAGAAATTCCACAAGAATAAGATCACCTCCTCTATTTTGGATATTTTTGAATTAACATAATACTTTGTCGTTCTTGATGCTACCTCTACACACACCAGTAGCACCCTCTTCTCTTCTCACTCACTCTTGGACCGATACCTTGTTTACTTACCTATACATTTGGGTTGAACTCTCAAACATTTATCGAAGAACCTCCATGATTATGACTCAATTGTAAATTTACGGAACTCCCATAACGAGTGAACCAGGAGAAGGTTTTCTGACTTTAAAAATTTAATTAAAATTCACTTTTCATTGTTTCTTCTAGTGATTCGATAAGGGAAGTGATTTACTTTAATAAACAGGTAAGTCGGTCCAGTGTTTTCACTAATGGACTTCCTTAAATCCAACCTCTTATGTAAAAACATTTCTTATTCTAATAATTATTTTACTTTTTCTGACCAACAAGTTTGTTTGTACTTCAACTACTATTTTCTCTAAATTAGAGGAATCCTCCTTGACTCTATTAGTGGAAAGCAAATGTTTTTGAAGACGATGAATGAAAGCTTCGTAATAGTGTGTGTCGTTAAAGGAGTCAGGAATAGAATTAAGAGATTTCACAGATTTAAGTTAGGGTAAAACGTTTATCCCTTGACGTTACAGTTTTTCGTTTCAATAAAGAATTTGAACCACAGTCTTAAACTTGGGTCCAGAGGTTTACGGTTCCTTTTACGAACTAGTTGGTGGGTTGAGGTCCCTATTTGGAGACTGAGAGGGACTCTAAGAGAGTGTGTTGGACGACTTTTACGAACCTGTGTGTGTCCCTTTTCTTAGTTTCACCCCTGGTGAGTGTCGGGTCTCCTAACAGCTGTCTACAGGGTACCGGATACGTCCGTGTAAGACAGTCAGGGAACTCCCGCGTCCTCGAAGTGTGCTGGTTTGACTGTCCAACATACTTCTAGGTCTGAGTAATGTTTACTGGGAGGAAAAGGAAGACAGAGCAAGGAAAAGGAAGACTCGTCGACCGTAGAAAGTCGTTTAACAGCCATAATATAAATTCTGTATCATGTAGTAATTTTATTTCGAGCCCCGATTATTAATACAGAACAAGTCCACAAAATACCGATTTCTAAAACTGAAAGGGGGTTCCAAAGGTTGAGTGAGAAGAGGTTTAACGAAGAGATTCCCGTAAGCAATGTAACACCTGCACAGGGGTTGTTAATTTATCGTCAAATTAAGAGGGGGAGATCTAGAAAGAAAACTCCGTCACAGGGCCTCAGATGCGATGAAGGTGAAAGTTCTACCATAACTACCTCAGGATTTAGCGCCCCGCTCACGCTGACGTGTGCCTCCAATTAGTTTCACCTTTCGGGTCGAGGGTCGGAAGTACAGTGAGTACGAAGTGTTGAAGTAGACAAATAGTCGGTAGACGGGTGGGGAGGGAAAGGACGGAGGTAGAGTTGATGATAAGTTGTCGGTCGTTCTGTGAGTTTCGTGGCGTAAAGTGACAGTCCATCCTGTCCTGATTTACTGGGTTCATAAACTTGAGATATGGAATGGAATAAGTATTTTGTCTGCCTGTCATCAAGGGTGGCGGTAAGTCTGAATAACACTGTTAGTTTACTCTAGTGCAACATTTCACTGAAATATTGAACATTTCTTCAATCACTTACGAATTTAACCTCTTTTGTAAAAGTTCATCTAACGGAGAAGTCCTCGATTACTTAGGACCATCAAACCCCCAACGCCACCCCTCATGGGAACCAATCAAATGTAAACTTTATTTTTAGAATACCTTGTACAGGAGACTATTCGACCAGATATTGTTCCAACACGACGTACTGTCTCGTTTACTTTGTTTCACGTTCCGTCGTTTTGGTAATGTAAATAAAATTCCTCGGGACCCGACGAGGAGAGTGTAAGGGTTTTGTGTCTTTGAGGTTTAGTCGGAAAAAGGTGTGTAGATAAGTTTCCTGGATACATTCCTATGTAGGTAAGGGAAGAAGTCCCTTAGAAGGGCTGGGTCCTTAGTTTGGACCCAGAGGACGTGACGTCCGTCTAAGAAATGTCAGACTGGTGGTCCTTTCGGGGTACATTCATATGAAAGCATTTAATAGCTGGATGAACAAGTCGCAGAACCGAAAGGATGGTAGACCCTAAGTGTTTCTCGTAGAACTGGGTCTGTAAGGTTAGTGACGGCAATTGACTCTAATAGAATCTAACGAAGATGAATTGGGTTAAATCAACCTATAGGGTATTGTATATCGACTTAATGAAACTAAAATGGTGAAAACCAGGCTTTATTTGTGAAACCCTGAAGGGACCCCCAGGTCACAAATTCTTAGGTGGAACACAACCTCCAGTGTACCAAGTTAAGAACGTGTCCCTTGATTCTAGGGTGGTTCTCGTTGGTTCGGACACACGTCGTTGAGTCAGACGTCCGGCGTTGACCTCTCAGGTAAACGGTGTTGCCTCCTGGGTCGGACTACTCTCATTGCAGTCGTCGTCACGCTTACGACACACGACGTTGTTCCTGGATTGTGTCGGTTTATTTATTTATTTATTTATGAAAATTTTAATTTTTTTTTTTCTTATTCGTGGTACTCACGAGTGAAACCATCCTTTATATGATGTTAACCTTGGTATGTCTCTTCTAATCGTACCGGGGATACGTTCCTACTGTACGTTTACACACTTCGTAAGGTATAAAAAGTTCCACCTACTTCAACACCACCAGGATGTCCGAGTAGTACGGTTCTTTCTTCGACGGGTCTTCCACCTGTGACAACGACGACGATGGAGAAGTCAAGTCAAGTCAACAAGTCAGCACAGGCTGAGAAACTCTGGGGTACCTGACGTCGTACGGTCCAAAGGGACAGGTAGTGGTTGAGGGTCTCAAATGAGTTCTCAGTGACTACAGTAGGTTGGTAGAGTAGGACAGCAGGGGAAGAGGAGGACGGAAGTCAGAAAGGGTCGTAATTCCAGAAAAGGTCACTCAGTCGAAAAGTGTAGTCCACTGGTTTCATAACCTCAAAGTCCAAACTGTAGTCAGGAAGGTTACTTATAAGTCCTGACTAAAAGAAATCCTACCGGACCAACCTAGAGGAACATCAGGTTCCCTGAGAGTTCTCAGAAGAGGTTGTGGTGTCAAGTTTTCGTAGTCAAGAAGTCACGAGTCGAAAGAAATAACAGGTTGAGAGTGTAGGTGTATACTGATGACCTTTTTGGTATAGAAACTGATCTACCTGGAAACAACCATTTCATTACAGACGAGAAATTATGCGACAGATCCAACCAGTATTTAAAGGAAGGTTCCTTATTCGCAGAAAATTAAAGTACCGACGTCAGTGGTAGACGTCACTAAAACCTCGGGGGTTTTTATTTCAGTCGGTGACAAAGGTGACAAAGGGGTAGATAAAGGGTCCTTCACTACCCTGGACTACGGTACTAGAAGCAAAAGACTTACAACTCGAAATTCGGTTGAAAAAACGAGAGGAGAAAGTGAAAGTAGTTCTTCGAGAAATCAAGGAGAAGTGAAAGACGGTATTCACACCACAGTAGACGTATAGACTCCAATAACTATAAAGAGGGTCGTTAGAACTAAGGTCGAACACGAAGTAGGTTGGGTCACAAAGAGTACTACATGAACCATAAATTCAATTTATTCGTCCCACTGTTATATGTCGGGACTACATAAGGAAAGGAACAAACCTTGATCAGACAACAAGGTACATGTTAGGATTGACAACGAAGGACTAGACGTATGTCTAAAGAGATCTCCGTCCAGGTGTCAAAGAACACTAGGTATGAAACCGTATCAGTTATTTTGTCTTCATCTACATTGGAGAATCTGTTCCTGATTGACTAAGTTTCCGGTTTATTTGGAAAGACCTTTAATCGAGTCTCAAACTTCTGAAGGATAAAAAGGGCGTCTGGAGTTGTGGTTCTTAGTGTTTAACGTTTAAATTATTCAGTAAAATATAGTTTTCCAGTTAATACTTCGTGGATCTTAAAAAGTCAATTTTCTTATATAAGAGACCCAAGACTATACCGGGTCTGTCAGAAGTTAAAAAAAAAAGATGACACCCCAACACTAAAAAAAGAGGGTCTTTAACCAAAATGAACTACATGGGTTCAGAAGTCAAAGAGTTATTTCTTTTTTAAAGGTTTTTTTCCTTTTATTTGTGGAACTATACCTATAGGTTTAGAGTCTTAGTGTCAGTGTATGAAAAAAGAAAGATTGTATTCACTATATAAATTATATAAAAAATATTAAATCGTGATAGTTCCCTAAAACTGGGACTTGGTAAGTAATCAAAAAATTAGTTAATAAAAGTCTGAGAAAGGTCCCGTCCGTTAAAGGATATCCGATTCCTAAGTCTCTACTTATTTTCGACTCAACTGGGTAGGGAGGATTCTCAACATCAAATCATTTTAATAGTCAGAAAAGACGGGTTCTGTGTAGGGAGAGTCGGTTGTCCTGTTTACTAGAAGTCCAATGTAAGTCTAAGCGGTTTGAGTCCGTTCAAGTTGATATATATTCGATTGACAATACTCTGAAAGTACCTTTGTCTCGTCTGACTTTTCGGGTAAATAAGTATAATTCAAGGGAAACGTCAATAAAACGAGTTTAACTACTTTCTTAGTTTTAGGGTTTGAAAACGTCCGTAAAACCGAAGTTTTTGTTGTTGTTAACAATCTAAACAGATTTAGTTTAATCGATGGTGAATAATTCGTGATTGTTACACCATACTGGAATCGTACCTACTAAAAGGAGTTCGGAGTATCGTTACGACAGTTGTATTACTCTCTAATACTAAACTGTCTACCGTTTACATCGTCCTTCATTTGGTTCTTAAAGAGTGTGTTATTACTGGATTACGTTACGAAGGAGTGAGAATATATGAACAAAATTAATTTGTAAATGACTCGTAGATGATACGTATGTAATGTCGGGATTTAAGACCTCTTCCCTCTCTTTGACATATTCTATGTCTAAAATGGGAGTGTCCTTAAATTTTAGATTACCTTGTATTTCGGTACCTGTCTTTATTGTATTCTGTAATTTAATTCAACCGTCTCCGTCACCACCCTTCTTAGGACCCATGTCTGGTTCTTACTTCAAAGGTGTACTCTTGTGTCACTAATGTCCCCTCACCCACGACCCTTGGGAGTTAAGGAAGAGGTAATTATCCCAATTACCACATATCGTTCCCGGGTGTAGGGGACCCGGTGTCTGGTCGTAACTAGTCCCCGACTAATCCTTGTTCCGGTGTGTCGTCCTGTTCTTGTCACCCGTTCGTTCGTTTCGAAGTAGACATAAATGTCGACGAGGGGTAGTCAGAGTAATTACGGACTCGAGACGGAGGACAGTCCAGTCGTCACCATAATCTAAGAATATCCTCGAGTTTGGGATGACACTTAACGTGTACACTCCCCAGATTCAACACACGAGGAATATTCTTAGTAGGGTTTGAGTAGAGGGAGGGACCAAGTACCTTTTTGATGGAAGGTACTTTGGTCATGAACCAAGGTTTTTTCAACCTCATATATCTCGTGGTGAGTTCTCAGAAACAGTTCTCTTGTCTCATCCAATATCCCGGGTCGAACTTAGAGAAGGTCGTTCTACCGACTGCCTCTAACGTCTCTAAGGCCGGAAGGAGGTGGCTACACGACACGACTGGGAGTCAGAGAGGGGATGTAGGGAGTAAGCGGGGTCTCCAGACGGGAGACACCGGGGCGGGGTAGTCTAGTGGGTGTGATTGGGTGGGTGTCTTTGTTCGAGGAAGGACACCCTGGTATTATGCGGAGCAAGACAAGTCCGAAAACAGTGTATTACCGTGTCTGTCCCATCGAGCAGTTGTTGTCCTTGAATGAAGAGCGTCAACACTACCGACCCTTCACACTCTAGTTCCACGGTTGTGCAAACGACAGAGAACTCTGGGAGAAGGACCAAATGTCTAGTGCAGTAGAGTGACACGGGAATGTATGAATTTCTCTACTCTCTGGAGGGACGCCAGAGAAAATATTCTCGCACGTACGTACGATTCAGTGGTCAGGGTAAGTACTCCCCTGGAGTGGGAGTGAATTAGTGGAGGTTTTCCGGGGTAGAGGTTTATAGTAATGTAATCCTTTAGCCAAAGTCGTATACTTAAACCCCTCCTGGATTTGTAAGTCAGAGAAAAAGAACTCAGAAAGGGAATAACATTTTCATTGGTGACGAATGTTGTTTGTAGGTTTTCCTGTCCTTCCGTTTATATCTAAAACAACAAAAGATTTCTTTTCTATATTCGTAGACTTACGTCTCAAGGTTTCTTGTCGTTCTTCTCTATTCTTTCGGAAGAAGTCGCCACTTACGTTTCTTTATCTCCTTTTGTTATCTTACCCTTTCTGATCTCTAGAGAACGTCTTTTAATCTCTATGGTTCCCTTGTAAAGTACGTTTCTACCCGAGTTATTTCCTGTCTTTACCATACCTGGATTGTCTTCGTCTTCTATAATTCTTCTCCACCGTTCTTATGTGTCTTCTTGACATGTTTTTTCTAGAAGTGCTGGGTCTATTAGTGTTACCACACTAGTGAGTAGATCTCGGTCTGTAGGACCTTACACTTCAGTTCACCCGGAATCTTTCGTAGTGATACTTGTTTCGATCACCTCCACTACCTTAAGGTCACCTCGATAAAGTTTAGGACTTTCTACTACGATACTTTCACGACGTAAGTTATAGGGTCGTTTAAACCTTTTGAGTCGTCACCGGTGTCCTGACGTTTTCCAGTTAAAAGTAAGGTTAGGGTTTCTTGTCGTTACGGTTTCTTACGAGTTTGATGGCTTGTAAACACGAGTAGAGTGTGTAATCATTTCATTACGAGTTTTAAGAGGTTCGGTCCGAAGTTGTTATACACTTGGCACTTGAAGGACTACAAGTTCGACCAAAATCTTTTCCGTCTCCTTGGTCTCTAGTTTAACGGTTGTAGACGACCCAGTAGCTTTTCCGTTCTCTCAAGGTCTTTTTGTAGACAAAGACGAAATAACTGATACGGTTTCGGAAACTGACACACCTAGTGTTATTTGACACCTTTTAAGACTCTCTACCCTTATGGTCTGGTGGACTGGACGGAGAACTCTTTAGACATACGTCCAGTCCTTCGTTGTCAATCTTGACATGTACCTTGTTGTCTGACCAAGGTTTATCCTTTTCCTTATGCAGTTCCGACATATAACAGTGGGACAAATAAATTGAAGATAAGTCTCATGTAGTACTCTTTGCGACCCGACCTGTTTTGTGTTCGCCCTCAGTTCTAACGGTCCTCTTTATAGTTATTGGAGTCTATACGTCTACTGTGGTGGGAATACCGTCTTTCATTTCTCCTTGATTTTTCGGAGGACTGCTTTCACTTTCTCCTCTCGTTTTTTCAACCGAATTTCGAGTTGTAAGTCTTTTGCTTCTAGTACCGTAGTCCAGGGTAGTGGAGTACCCTTTATTTACTCCTTTGTCACCTTTGTCACCGACTGAAATAAAACCCCCCGAGGTTTTAGTGACGTCTACCACTAACGTCAGTACTTTAATTTTCTACGAATGAGGAACCTTCTTTTCAATACTGGTTGGATCTATCGTATAAGTTTTCGTCTCTGTAATGAAAAGGTTGTTTCCAGGTAGATCAGTTCCGATANTTTATCCTTTTCCTCATGCAGTTCCGACATATAGCAGTGGGACAAATAAATTGAATATACGTCTCATGTAGTACTCTTTGCGACCCGACCTGCTTTGTGTTCGCCCTTAGTTCTAACGGTCCTCTTTATAGTTATTGGAGTCTATACGTCTACTGTGGTGGGAATACCGTCTTTCATTTCTCCTTGATTTTTCGGAGGACTACTTTCACTTTCTCCTCTCGTTTTTTCAACCGAATTTCGAGTTGTAAGTCTTTTGCTTCTAGTACCGTAGGCCAGGGTAGTGGAGTACCCTTTATTTACTCCTTTGTCACCTTTGTCACCGACTGAAATAAAACCCCCCGAGGTTTTAGTGACGTCTACCACTGACGTCAGTACTTTAATTTTCTACGAATGAGGAACCTTCTTTTCAATACTGGTTGGATCTCTCGTATAAGTTTTCGTCTCTGTAATGAAAAGGTTGTTTCCAGGTAGATCAGTTCCGATACCAAAAAGGTCACCAGTACACACCTACACTCTCAACCTGACACTTCTTCCGACTCGTGACTTCCTAACTACGAAAACTTGACACCACAACCTCTTCTGAGAACTCTCAGGGAACATGACGTCCCTCTAGGTTGGTCAGGTAAGACTTCCTCTAGTCGGGGCCCTAAAGAAACCTTCCTTACTACGATTTCGACTTTGAGATCATGAAACCGGCGGAGTACGCTTCTCGACTGAGTAACCTTTTCTGCGACTACGACTCTCCCTAACCCCCGTCCTCCTCTTCCCCTACTGGCTCCTACTCTACCGACCTACCACAGTGGCTGAGCTACTTGTACTCAAACTCACTTGAGGCCCTCACCCACTACCTGTCCCTCCGGACCGCACGACGTGAAGTACCCCAGCGTTTCTCAGCCTGTGCTGACTCCCTGACTTGACTTGACTGACTGGGAGATTGACGGGTCCCGATTCACTGTCCAGGGATCGTGGACAGGGAGACTCGAAGTATATTTTTGTTCCTATGGGTGTGGTGTGTGTGTGTGTGAGGTGTGTGTGTGTGTGTGTGTGTGTGTGTGAGTGTGTAGTGTAAGTGTAGTCCATTATCTGACCTCTGGTCTCAGGTCGTCGTGGGTCTCCGTCCCTCGTTCTTGACAGTACCTGCGGAGTTACTGACTTCGGATTTAGGAGTCGTTCGTCCACCGATATTTTCACACTTAGAGTCTAAAACTTTTTTTTGGATACCAATAGTTTCCCCTTTGAACCACCACACTCCCTGTTTAGTCTTCGAACCCTATTTGTGTGTGTGTGACGATATGTATTTGACCTATTGGTTGTTCCTAGATGACATATCGTGTCTCCTGAGATGAGTTATAAGATATTATTGGATACACCCTTTTCTTAGACTTTTTTCCTACTTATATACACATACATTTTGTCTCAGTGATACGACATATGGACTTTGTGTGTCGTAAGATTTAGTCGATATGAGGTCTATTTATTTATTTTTATTTCGTGTATTTATTGTAAATTTTTTTTTATTTTCTGGTTTTTACACTTACAGGACAGGTTTCCGTCCTGGAGTGAGTCTCTTTTCGTCAATGTCACGCCTCTGGTTGTGAACGTCGTCCCCTCCCCAGGAGACGGCTCTGGTAGAGGAGTCATCTACGGTCTTACTACCCCTGAGTCCTCCGTAGAACCCGAAGGGACCACCGAATCACTATTTCTTAGACGGACGTTACATCATCTGGGCCAAGCTAGGGACCCAGACCTTCTAGGGGACCTCTTCCCTTACCGATGGTTAAAGTCATAAGAACGGACCTCTTAAGGATCCTGTCTTCTCGGACCGTCCGAGGTCAGGTACCCCAGCGTTCTCAGTCTGTACTGACTCGTTGATTGTGTGGGACTTCCGTAGAATACACGTCCGGAGAGAGCCACCCGCGGTCCGAGTCTCCGTCGTGACGACCTTCGGTCCCCCATCTCATCGGCACGTAGTAAAGGAGTCTTTGTGTTTGTGATAGTCTCGTTCTTCCTAGTCCTGTCTTCTTTCTACGACCTATGCAAACACTCCTTGTGATGTCTTGTACTCTGTGACGGACTCCTGAGCGTCCCACCACCCTTCCTTTGGACGACCCCCAACATTCAGGGAGGTTTACGCGATCCTGCTTACTACTTTCTGCACTGACGAAACATCGACAATAGGACTGAGATTTAAGACTACACCCTTTGTCTGTGCTTGTTATGGTTATTTCAGGAGGACTGACCCGTCTATTCTGCCCTTGGACTCGAGCGGCTCTGGGACTGGAGGCGTCCGACGCCTCTTCTGTGGAGGAGGTGACGGACGACGTCGACTGTGGTCTATTGTGTCCCTGCGTCGCTCGGGGTCTCAGGTCTCGTTTTAGACGGCCGTCAGACCCCCACGTCTACACAAGGATCACCGTTCAGTGTTTTATATTGTTACGTTCACACGATTCAGTGAAGTCAGTACAGGTTGAGAAACGCTGGGGAACCTGACGTCGGACGTTCCGAGGAGACAGGTACCTTAAGAGGTACGTCCTTATGACCTCACCTAACGGTACGGGAGGAGGTCCCCTAGGAGGGTTGGGTCCCTGACTTGGTTATAGAGAATACAGAGGACGTAACCGTCCACTCAAGAAATGGTGATTTTGGAGGGGTCTTCAAGGGGTATTGTCTTATGTCGACGAATTTATTTGGGAGGAGTGTCGTTTTAGAGGTGATCGCTCAAGTTGACACACCTGACGTACTCAAAAATTTATTTAGGTGTGTGTGTGTTTTTCTTATAAAAACAGAACAAAGAATTTTGTAATTGTCGTCGTTTCCTATCCTTTCGTTTGACTTGATTTATGTCCGACTAATGGTTCACACTGGGGTCGATATACTCTAAAACCAAATGGTCCTTTTACCTACACTGATCCTCTGGCACCTCCGAAGGGAACATCGAGTCGCCATTTCTTAGGACGACGTTGCGTCTTCTAAACTCTCTGTGTCCAAACTAAGGACCAGACCCTTCTGGTGAACCTCCTCCCGTACTGTTCACTGAGGTCATAAGAACGGACCTCTTAGGGTACCTGTCTCCTCGGACCTCCCGATGTTAGACATCCCAGCATTTCTGAACCTGTACTGACTTCACTGTCGTACGCGTCCGCGTGTGTGTTTGTGTGTGTGTGTGTGTGGGTCCTCTCTGGTACCCTCCCTGACCATGAAGAGTTCTATGTCCTCGTGATGGGGATGAGGTGGGTTCTACTGAAAGGGTCCTCTATTTTGTAGTAAATGACTTTGTACATACATTTACAAATGTAAAAACAGTAGGACAACGACAAACAAAGTGTCAACCTAGATAATGGAGAATACCGAAGACCATCTAAAAGTTAAAATCAAGATTTTTTGTTATTGAATGGAGGAAAAAATTATTAAGTCAAGTTCCAAAGGCTGAACTACAAACGAACTCTCCGAGTCCTATCGTTACAACGTAGATTTATAGTTTCTTTTGACTGAGTCAAACTTTGTTTAGAATCTTACTCAGTCTTCAAGTCGTATTATATCTTGCATAGACCTGTCTTTTTTCTTTAGGAAAAGCGACCTCTTTGATGTACTCGTTTCTTAATTGACCGTAGAGGAAGGTAGAGGATAAGAAACTACAGAAGTTCTGAGTGGAACCAAACTGAACTGGAGTACCTCGGAGAGGACAGTACTAACTACAGGAAACCAAAGTCTACGTTCGACAAAAGACCTCTAAACAGAGGAGGAGACCGGTAGTAGGGTCTTCATAACTAGTCCCACCACGGTAACGGGCAAGGGGGAGTCTTACCGCGGTGTCACTAGAAGACTTTGGGTCTAAAGTAGTACAAAGACGACGAATGTGGGGACACCAGTAAGGAATAGGTGAGGGCCAATTTTACGAGGTACAGGAGTCTTTCCCGCTTTCCTAGAAGTATTAAATCCACACGGTTAAAGGTAAAGGGTTACTCGTTTAACCCTCCGTCAGGTCATCTTTTCGAGCGTGTAGAGTAGTGATTGGTTACTTCCTAAGCAAAGGTCTTTCTGGGGACAGTGTACCTTGACGTGGTCCAAAACACTAAATTCAAAGGTGAGAGTCTTTACGATCTAAGGGAGGCCACTCTTGTTTCAATAGAAAATAAATCTTTTTATCCTTAGTGTGCGATAAAGATCGTACACACAATAAACTTTTGATCAATTTTACTTGAAGAAACGTCCCTTCTTTACGTCTGTGCCTACATCTCTTACCTACTCATCTGCGTCACTCCCCTCCTCGTCCATCCTACCTAATTTTCTCATTGTGACTCCATATGTGTGGTAGTACTCAGTTTATCTATCGATCGTCTTTCGACGATATATTGTATCCCTCGGGTCGGACCACAAAACACTGGACCTCCCCACCCTACCCTGTCCCCGTCCCTTTCGAGTTATTCCTCCTCTATATGTATATTAATACTGAGTAAGCTTAACTACATGTCGTCTTTGGTTGTGTTGCAACGTTTCGTCAAGAGGAGGTTAATTTTTATTTTTTATTTTTTCGACTTCGGGTTAGTGATTGTTACCATCAGTCTTCCGGTAAAGTTGAGTAACTTTGTGAAATTTGATGTAAGAAATAAAGTGAAGGAAGAGGACTATTTGAAATCAAAACATAGACAACCGAATTACGGTTCCATAGACCAGACAAAAGAAACTAAGGATACTAAGTCGTAAAGGACCTAGTACTGGTAGTACTACTGAGACATAAAGTGATAGGAATTTCCTTGAGTAGGGGGTCCGTGAAACTCATCTCGAACAGTTGAACGATCCAGTATTCTGGAAATCGTCTTTTTCTAACGACACCCTCGGGAGAAGGAAAGGTGACGGGAGAGGGTCGTAAAATTTTCAAAAGAGAGGTTTGACACCAAAGATCGAGACTATAAAGGATGTTTTTGTCATTTTCTGAGTTTCGGGTTCGTAGAGGTCGAACGAGTCCCTTTGTGTCCCAGGTCTCGGTCGGTCTCTTATTGTGATTTGAGTGTCCACGGGAACGGAGATGTCACTACGAGGTACGGGTCGTTTGCCGACGACAGGGTGGCTGGGAATTCCAACGTCAGACACACTGGACTACACAGGAGTACACCGGTCCTGAACCCCTGGGAGGAGTTTACTGGGTCGAGGGCCCTCCTGGTCGGAACTCACGGAAAATCGAAAGTAACGATTCGAAAGTAAGTCATTCTACAATACCCTTTTGAACTTGTTTGAAAACCGGTTCGGGGGTAAAAAGACCCGTGTAGACCCACATTACACACATTTAAACGTCGGATAATGTGTCCTCTGGTAAACCGATTCTGGTTCACATCATACTCCGGAAGGAGACACCGAGTCACTATTTCTTAGGTGGACGGTTACGTCCTCTGCGTCCAAGTTAGGGACCCAGCCTTTCTAGGGGACCTCGTCCTTTACCGTTGGGTGAGGTCATAAGAACGGACCCTTTAGGGTACCTGCCTCCTCGGGTCGCCCGATGTCAGGTACCCCAGTATTTTACAGCCTGTACTGACTCTTGTGTGTTCTCTGGAGAAAGTTTATATATACTGAAGACTTCGAAGAAGAAGAAGGTTCACTTTAATTAGGATCGAGACGACCCACTATGATTGAAATCCAGTCTTTTGAGGGGTCAGTAACGAATCTCTTCCAACACCTATTATGTTAATGTTATCTCCCATCTTTTCTCTTCCCTCCCTGAGGGTCCTCTAATTTATACCCTCTTTTCATAATCTTCTTCTCCATTCTCTTTGACGTCGATGTAAAGAAGTCACAATCAGGACAACTTATAATTGTTTCAGAAAGAGAAATTAAAGTTATACAATGTTTGGACTCTGACCCGTAACTCCTTTGTTATACTTTGCAAGGGTCTACGACTTGTTACGCTTAAATGTCCACGTCAGATACCAGACTATGGAAGTCCCTAATGAGGCACACGACACGACCAAAACACAACCTTGTGTTTTCTATAGAGTGTGGGTTCTCAGAAATCCTCAAATCTTTGAAGTCTCGGACGTAAGGAGACAGAGCTCACATTTTAATAGAACGGGAGACGGACGAGAGAGGGATCGAAAGAGCGAGACTGCTGTGACACCCTTTAGACTCTCTGTGCACCATTAGATAAACCCCTTATTCCGTTTCCACAACCTTTTTGTCTCTCGCTTAAGGGACCCTTTGATAAACTCAAGGTGATTCGTCTTTTTACATGTTTGAGTGAGGATTAAGTGAGACTTCTCCACGTAAAGTTAAGGGAACATTTTATGTCTTTGTGTTTTAACCTTGCGTACAGGGTCGTTCTCAAGAGAAAACTCACGAAACCGGTTTGTCTTATTTTACACCCGTTGGTGACTCGTGACATTTAGGATCAGATGTTTTGTGTGTCGAGGGTGGACAGTTAAAAAAAAAAGTATTTTTTTTTCAAGGTAACACGAAAGAGGTGATTTGATTTTATGATACTCTTGAGCTCGGTTTTGTTCATAGAAAAGAGGTCAAGTGGGAAACAAGGTGTAGGGTGGCTTGAGTCGGGGTAGGAGTGGTAGGAGTGTAGGAGTTTAGCAGTAGGAGTATAGTAGTTTAGATCTTTAGGGTGGTGACAGACAACGAGGACGGTGAAGACCTGTGCGTCAGGGACGGTCAGAACGAAGACAAGTATAAAGAAGGTCTCACCCCTAGACTTTATCTGGAGTGGGTCGACAGACGGACAGACCTCGGCAGGAGGGGGAGTAAGGAATCGGAAAGGGGTCCTGGTAGAAAGGAGAGAGTAGGAAAGACATTTGGTGGAGAGACCGTCGGACGGAGTGTGGATCGAGTCAACACAGAGACGAACGAGACTTAGGACTGTATGTAGAAGGACCCAGACGTGCTAGTTGTGGTGTTTCCGGTACTGGACGGTGGTCAAGAGACACGACAAGCAAAGGATGGAATGTGGACATCGTAGGAGGAGACGGTCTCCCTATAGCCTAGTAATCGTCAATAAGGCGGTGGATGAGTGAAGGACCACAAACGTTTCGTAAAGGGAGTCTGAAAGGACCCCCATGTCACCTATTCTTAGACGGACGGTCGTGTCCCCTGTACCCAAGCTAGGGTCCAGGGCCTTCTAAGGTACACGGTACCTCATTGATTTCACGGTTTTGATGACCTCGGAAGTGTGAGACTTCGGACTTGCGGTTTTGATGAATCGGACACACAACGTTCATGACTTCGGGTGCATGGATTACAGACACGAGGTGTTGTTCTCTTTAGTGGTGTTACTCTTTGTGTGTGTGACGTTGATCTCATCGAGGGTGAACGGAGTTAATCTCTTTTGGACGTGTGTCGTTGCTTCTGGGTCACGTTGATTTTCGTTTATTTATTAAAAAATTCATAAAGAGAAGATCTTATGAGGTGGATAGAGGTCGGGGTCTACCTTTGAAGAACTTTAGAAAAGGTATTCCATTTTGAGTCGAGGTTCTCTGGAGGAGAGATATTAGGAAAGTACTAAGGGGACTAACTTTATTTACAAAGGGAAAGGATATGGAGGTATGTAAGACATGGAGGGTCAGTTGTGAAGGGTGAAAGACGAGACACTACGTCTACTAATTGGAGAGGTCTGGAAGGGCAATCTAGTATTCGACGACGCCCCGTCCTTGGTACAGGGTCGTTACAACCACCCCACTTCATATACTCCGGAACAACCCAGTTCCGGTTGAAGTAGTGGTGTTGGTTCATTTATTCATTTTTCTTTGATAAGAAATAGTCGTCTCATTGCAGGTACCGTCTCTATATGTGTCATGTGTAGAAGTTTTCACGGTTCAAAAATAACTTCAATAATCACACAAACATGAAGTATTACGCGAAGTCACAAGAGTGAAAATTTTAATGCATACTAACACGACTGTTTATTTCTAAGTTGTAATTTAGTCTTAGTGATCCACAACTGTAGAAATTAATGTCTTTTAACATCCTTCTTCGACATCACAAGATCGTTCTACTTCGTGAACTTCAGTTTTCAAGAATCAAGTCTACCGCGGAGAAGGTGAATACTAGATGGCTCAGACCTCAGGATCCCTACCCCTTCGGACCACCCGATCGTGGATACCCCAGTGTGTCTCAGCCTATGCTGACTTCGCTGAATCGTCGTCGTCGGCAGAATTCGTTTCGTGATTTACAAAAACTCAGAGTCAAAAGATCAGACTTTTTACCCTCCCTTTTACGGATGGATCGAAAATCTCCATGTTACTTGGTTCATTGTCTACACCGTTATCAAACACTTGATTTTTGTAAAAAATTCTTCTTAATATATAATCGTAATAGGATTTATTTTCTGACACCGAGTCTAGTACTTGAGGAATAATGGTTTAAGTCTGAATTTAACTTCTTTCGTCCCTTTTGGCGATCTGGTAAGTCCATACTGGATTTAGTTTAGGGAATACTAACATGTCACCTTCACTCTTTATCTAAATTCCCGGATCTAGACTATCTATCTCACGGACTACTTGATACCTTACTCCAAGCACTGTAACATGTCCTCTGTCCCTAGTTCTGGTAGGGGTACCTTTTCTTTGCGTTTTTTCTTTTTACCGACAGACCCCTCCGTAATGTTTATTGACACTTTTCTTCTCTTCGCTTTTCGGTTCTTCTTTTCCTTTCTATATGCGTAGACTTACGTCTCAAGGTTTCTTGTCGTTCTTCTCTATTCTTTCGGAAAAAGTCGTTAGTTACGTTTCTTTATCTCCTTTTGTGTCTTACCCTTTCTGATCTCTAGAGAAGTTCTTTTAATCTCTATGGTTCCCTTGTAAAGTACGTTTCTACCCGAGCTATTTCCTGTCTTTACCATACCTGGATTGTCTTCGTTTTCTATAATTCTTCTCCACCGTTCTTATGTGTCTTCTTGACATGTTTTTTCTAGAAGTGCTGGGCCTATTAGTGTTACCACACTAGTGAGTAGATCTCGGTCTGTAGGACCTTACACTTCAGTTCACCCGGAATCTTTCGTAGTGATACTTGTTTCGATCACCTCCACTACCTTAAGGTCACCTCGATAAAGTTTAGGACTTTCTACTACGATACTTTCACGACGTGAGTTATACGGTCGTTTAAACCTTTTGAGTCGTCACCGGTGTCCTGACGTTTTCCAGTCAAAAATAAGGTTAGGGTTTCTTTTCGTTACGGTTTCTTACGAGTTTGATGGTTTGTTAACGTGAGTAGAGTGTGTAATCATTTCATTACGAGTTTTAAGAGCTTCGGTCCGAAGTTGTTATGTACTTGGTACTTGAGGGACTACAAGTTCAACCAAAATCTTTTCCGTCTCCTTGGTCTCTAGTTTAACGGTTGTAGGTTACCTAGTACCTTTTTCGTTCTCTCAAGGTCTTTTTGTAGACAAAGACGAAATAACTGATACGGTTTCGGAAACTGACACACCTAGTGTTAGTTGACACCTTTTAAGACTCTCTCTACCCTTATGGTCTGGTGGACTGGACGGAGAACTCTTTAGACAAACATCCAGTCCTTCGTTGCCAATCTTGACCTGCACCTTGTTGTCTGACCAAGGTTTATCCTTTTCCTTATGCAGTTCCGACATATAACAGTGGGACAAATAAATTGAAGATAAGTCTCATGTAGTACTCTTTGCGACCTGACCTTCTTTGTGTTCGACCTTAGTTCTAACGGGCCTCTTTATAATTATTGGAGTCTATTCGTCTACTGTGGTGGGAATACCGTCTTTCACTTCTCCTTGAGTTTTCGGAGAACTACTTTCACTTTCTCCTCTCACTTTTTCAACCGAATTTCGAGTTGAAAGTCTTTTGCTTCTAGTACCGTAGGTCAGGGTAGTGAAGTACCCTTTATCTACCCCTTTGTCACCTTTGTCACCAACTGAAATAAAACCCCCCGAGGTTTTAGTGACGTCTACCACTAACGTCAGTACTTTGATTTTCTACGAATGAGGAACCTTCTTTTCAATACTGGTTGGATCTATCGTATAAGTTTTCGTCTCTGTAATGAAACGGTTTATTCCAGACAGATCAGTTCCGATACTAAAAAGGTCATCAGTACATACCTACACTCTCAACCTGACACTTCTTTCGACTCGTGGTTTCTTAACTACGAAAACTTGACACCACAACCTCTTCTGAGAACTCTCCAGGAACCTGACGTTCCTCTAGGTTGGTCAGGTAAGACTTCTAGTCGGGACCTTAAAGAAACCTTCCTTACTACGATTTCGACTTTGAGGTCATGAGACCGGTGGAGTACGTTTCTCAACTGAGTAACCTTTTCTGAGACTACCTCCCTCCCTAACTCCCGTCCTCCTCTTCCACTGTTGTCTCCTACTCTACCGACGTACCGTAGTGACTGAGCTACCTGCACTCAGACTCACTTGAGGCCCTCAACCACTACCTGTCCCTCCGGACCACACGCCACTAAGTACCCCAGTGTTTCTCAACCTGTGCTGACTCGCTGACTTGACTTGACTAGACTATCGACTAATTACCCGAAGGGACCATCCAGTTGACTATTTCTTAGGTGGACGGTACGTCCTCTGGAGTCAAGCTGAGGGCCCGACCCTTTTAGGGGACCTCCTCCCTATCCGATGGGTAAGGTCATAAGAACCCGAAGGGACCACCGAGTCTACCATTTCTTAGACAGACACTACACCCTCTGGACCCAAGTTAGGGACCCAGTCCTTCTAGGGGATCTCCTCCCGCACCGTTGGGTGAGGCCATAAGAACGGACCTCTTAGGGGTACTTGTCTCCTCCGACCACCCGATGTCAGGTACCCTAGAGTTTCTCAGTCTGTACGGACTCGTTAATTCCTGTCTCGTCGTTTATCGACTAACTGTTACAACACTATCAACGAGTACTTGTCGCTTCCCTGAGTCGGTATGGGTATACACATAGATAAGAGGGGGTTTGAGGGGAGGGTAGGTGCGACGGTGTATTATAAGTGGTCTCAAGGTGCACGATATGTCATCCTGGAACAACCACTAGGTAAAATTTATAGAGTCACACGTGTCGTTGGTATTCGAGTAAGAGATTCAGACACTCAAGTAAACAAGACATTGAAGTAAACATAGAAAGAAAAATAAGAAAAATCTAAGGTGTATATTCCCTCCAGTATGTTATAAAGAGGAGAATGAATGAAGTGGGTTAAAATAGGATCGGGTTTGGTGTCGGAATAGAGGATCCAGGATACTTGTGACTCCCGGCGACCCCCCACCTTTTCAGGAAAAGTGGAACAGAAAGGTTTTCATTATGGTCTCGAGTCCCTTTTACGTTGGTTTGGTAGTGGACCAGAGGGTCTGTCATTAGTACCAAACCATGTGTTTAGTGTGATCTTTCAGTGAAGGGAAGAGGTTCGGAGACAAGGGGGACAATTAACATACCTTAGTGACACTCGAGAGAAGGTCTAACACCTGGGTATTTCAATCGGGAAGGTTCAACTGCCAGAGGTCGAAGTCTAGAATTGATCGAGTTAAGAGTGACGGAAGAGGTCTGAAGACGAGGGTCAGTTCTACCTTATTGTCCCTGGTCTAAATGGGACGGTAGATTTTGTTTGTTTTTCACCTGTTTTATGTAGTTTGTTTTCCAAAAGTTACAGTCTGTTGTTTCTTATCAATAAGGACTCTTTATTCTACTCAGGATACTAATGGGTCTAATGACCGAACTCTTACGTGTCTCTCCTCCTTGAGTCCGTATTGGGTCGTTGGTTGGACTCAATTTTTCTACCTTAACTCTTAAGCCTCTGTGGTTTCTCGATCTTAATCTCCTGTTTCTTTTCTGTCCTCACTTGTCAGGTTTCTTTCTTGGAAGTCTCTCAACGTCTCCCAGAGGGACTTCATAAGTCGACTAGTCACTTAATTGTTCCGTCGATTTTATTTCAGTTTACAAATGGAACACGGTATGTGTTTTTAGTCAGGGTCATTTAATTTCTTTTTTTAAGTTCTTCGTTTTGAAATTTTGACAATCTTTTATCTCTTGCATAGATAGTGTAATTTCATCCCATAAAAGGATTCGTTCCGAGAATTTTCGTGAGTAGCACTTCCTTTTTTTAATTATTTAAACGTATGTAAATTTAATTTGGAAGACCTGGTGTTTTCTGTTATGTCATATATTTTACACTGGGACTACGTTTGGTCTGTGTCTCATTACTGTAAGTGTTAGGTATTTTGGTCATTCTTTAAAACGAGTCTGATATGTTATTTTGGAATGAAAAGTAAAAAATTTTCTGTTGTTGGATCATTGTTTTTTACCCATTTACTATGGTTTTTCGTTAAATGAATCTTCACCCTATATACGTTTTAAAGAGTCCTTTTATTTTGACACTATTTTGTGGTAAAGTGCGAATTGAGTACTTACACGTGAGTAAGTTAGTAAAAGAGTGTCTTAATAACCTTGTGATGATCCACGTTACGAGACAATCCGTGTATCTTTGTGAGTTTTGTATTTATTTACTGTTAATAAAGTAAATGAAAAACATGACCTTACTCTTGAGTTTCTACCATCCGTGACGAAAAATAAGGAGTAATATGGAGTTGTGTAGCATGTCAGGAACCGTAATTTTTCCTTTCATAAGCTTTTGTCTTTTTACTGACTTCTAAAATCTCTCACCTCTCCTCCGACCTTTCGTTCCTTGGGATTGCGGAGTGTCCCTCTAGACCTTTACAAGAGTCTCCTCGGTCTAAAACCTCCCGCACACCAAGAGACCGTGAAACCAGTCTGATTTCTCAGTTATAAACTTTACCGGAACTTCTTTTCGAATGGGACCGTGGTAAAGAAAGAAAAATCCAGTCGTGTCTTATAAGTGATATGATGTTGTATGTGTGTGTGTGTGTGTGTGTGTGTGTGTGTGTGTGTGAATCGTATGTGTGTGTAGAGTTTGTTGATAGAGGGACTCCCATTTTCCGAAGTCGAAGTTTTACAGTCTTATTCCTTCTTCTCTTCTTATTCACTATTCCTTCTGCTTTTTAGTTTCGATGGACGTCGGCGTGTTGAATAGTACTACGATTACACCGAAATATTGACCGGCAGAATTGCTCAGTGATTGTCCCGTGATGATGAACGGGTCCCTGAAGGGAGTACCAGGTCCCCAATCCTTAGACGGTCGGTTACGTGTCCTGTGTCCAAACAGCTGATTTTTGTATGCGGACTTTCGTCTCAAGAAAATAAACCACCCTTACGAATCCTGAGGTTCGGACCCTCTGTCGTAGAGTCATCGAGACTCCTTTTTTACGAGGTTCCTCCGTCCTCCCCTTCAGTCCGATATATGTCCGAGATATGTTCAAACGATGTTTTCCTCAGACTTGTAGTTTCTAGTCCACAGTTCAATTCCTTGTCGTAAGATACCTTCCCTTCTGAGTGCGGAGACCCGAGTGAGTTAAATAAGGAAAGGAAACGTGGAGTCGATAGACCCCGGTGAGGCCAAAGGAACAAAATGGAACGAAGAACTTAAGAGGGTCGGGGAGTCGTTAGTGGCTCCCCCGACCTTCGTAGGAGACCTAGTGTCAAACCCCTCGGGAGTAAGTATAAACCTCCGGTCTTTAGTGACTCCCGACACTGTAAAGAATAAATAACTATATAGTCCTCCGTAAAAAGTGTCCAAGTTAGGGATCAGATCCTTCTAGGGTGTACAGAACCCCGTTGGATTCGGGTCCGTGGTGTGGACGTCTCGGACGTAGGAGGTCTCGACACCAGGTGTTGTTCCTTTCGTACTCGTGGTGCTGTTTCTCTTCGGGGACGAGGGGCGTCGATCTCTTTCGGGTCAGTGTCGTTGTCTCCGGGTGACGTCGGTTTTTATTTACTGAAAAAAAAATTTGTTCGAACAGGTTCTTCTTTCAAGGTTTATTGAATTAACAACCACGGTCTTTGAAATACTTTTAGAGTGAAAACACTTTAGTTTTACAAGTCGAGAAGTCAGGTTACTGTCGAATGAGAGGTTCTGGGAAGTTTCAAGAACTGAAGATGTTAGGATAATTTGATAATATAGTACTAGAGATACATTTAAGGTACATGTAAAGGGTGAGCGTAAGGGGTATGTGAATAGGGGGTTGAGGTAGTTGGAGGTGCTAGGGAGTTCCAAGTTTCTCGACGGATTTTGGCCCAAAGGTAAGTAATATTCCTGAGAGTTTTTCATCACCGGAGGGAGTGACGATATGTCTATTTGAGTCGAAACAGAAGAGTTGTCCAACAAACCCACTATAACAGGTTCTGGGTTGTAAGGTATGAAGAGGAGAGGGAAGAACAGGAGTAGTAGTAATAATACTCTTACCTAACTCGGGATTGATATGTGTAGTCCGTGAACGATTTATATAATCTATGGACTATTAGTGTTGAGAATTGTGTGTATATGTGTTTCTATGTTCTCATAAAAATTTGTTTATTCATTTAACATCCGTTATATGCGTTTACCCTAAAGTGGTAGGTCTTTCCTCTAAATATAACAGGTGACAGAAAGAAGTATTTTTTTTTACCCTCGGTTTACCCAAGTTCAGATCTTCTGCGAGACCTCTTCTTAAGGAACCACTTATGACGAGTTTCAGTGGACACTAATGTCGTCGTAACTGGAAGTCCCAAGTCGACCCAACTCACGATAATTTTCTTAACGTCGTTACCTTTATCGCACGAAGACGAAAGATATCCTTTCCCTCCACTGGAACGTCTCAATCGACTACTTTATTTACTTCTACCGTAATGTTTGTACTTGTTTTATTTCCATCCTTCAGAAAATTCCTCCTCTTTGTTGTGGACGTAAAAGGGAAAGTGGAGATTTATTTTTTATTATCTATAAGGGAACCGCTTGACTCCCTCACTCTTCCCCACTGACTCGAAACGTGGACTTTCTTACAGTTGGTATATAACATTAAAGCGAAAACGTTGTGGTCTGAGAACTGAAACACCGTAGTGGTCATTTTTAAGTAAAAGTTCGTCGGGTAGACTTGTTGGGGTCGGAGACGGAATTAAGTGAAAAAGACGATTCTCGGTACTCCTCTTCCTCCGACACATTCCTCCTACCTGCCGTCTCGTGAGGTAGCCTCCTCCGGTGTGCGATTTAATTAGTACAAGGTCGATCTTAAACGTTAAGAAACTCTCTACGAGTCCTACCATACTTTTTAAATCTCCATTGTCTCTTTCCTCTCTCCAACGCTTCGTCTTTCGAAGTCTCCCGTGAAATTTACACTTTCTACGTAATATCAAGGAATGTGCATTTGTTCTATTGAGCGGAATGGGTCTTCCGTTATTTATTCCCGACGTAAGAGTTTTCCACACGGGACATTTCCCTCCGAGTTCGACCTTGAATGTTTATAGTCTGGACTCCCAGTAAAAGTCACTAATCATATGGATACTTTTCATAGGTGGAATTTAACTGTAGTCAAGCAGGTACAGTTATCCGTTCCTACTACAGTCAGACCTTACTGTTCGAGACAAATTCCTCTAGGTTCATGATCACGAATCTACTCAAACCCTTCAAAAAAATAATAACAATAAAATTACATCTAAAGGGGGAGAGAAAGACGATAATAGATCAAAATAAAGACTCAGGGTTCTAGAGATGAAACACAGCATCTGAAATGGTGACAAAAAAAACAACAACAACAAAAACAACACTTCCGTCCGTTTACACCAGAGAGACTAACTAAAAAGTAGAGTTTTTAATTTATTTTGGGGACTAGGTAGTATTTACTTTCCCTGGTTTCCATAAAAAATCCTTGACAAAAAGTCCTCTGTGAGAACTAAAAAGTACAAATAAAAATTTTTCCTTATCTTTTTATTTATGGATTTATGTTACTTTTCCTTGAAGAGTACTTACGTTACGTTAAATCCCGTTATAAGGTACTGGCAACATTCTTTTTATAACAGGAAAAAAAGGGCTCCTGTGAACCTATTATCGGAAGTTCTTCATAGGACACTGTAAAGCGAAGACTAAGGTATGTATGGAGAAAGATAAATATGACGGTAAAGGTAGGAGTATCATCCTTCGTCGAAGGATTACTGGTGTCTGATGTTGTTTACAGTCTGAATCCTTTAATACTACGGAGAAGGGAATCCACGTATAGTCTACGAGTGCTCTATTCTTTTACGATACCAATTTAGAAGGATAGGGGAATAGGAGTGTCTCCACGACTGGCGGGTCCGGAAGACTGTGTAAGAGGGAAGGACTGAGTTGTTAAATCAGGGTAGAGAAGGGGTAATAACTTTCTTTATAAGGACGGGGTTTAGAGTAAAAGAATTGAGCCTGAAGTTGGTTGTCGATTTTAACGTAAGGGCCGTTCGACAATTGATACTGACTGTTCTTCGGACTTTACGTTAGATCCAGGCGGGAGAGTCCTCGAGTCCATAAGAAACCAACATTTCTATACAAAAGGAAAATAGTAGTTAATTACAAAATACCCAACGACCAAGAAATATAATGAAGGTAGGGTTTGTTGTATGAAAAACTTGAGAAAGGGGAGACGACAGGAGATGAAGGTTCCCCGAACGGGTGAGGAGGGTCACTCTACACTTACCGTGTATTGTTCAACGAGGATTACGAGGAGTAGCGAAGGTCAGTGACTTCTGTCGGTGAGGACCGGTGAATTCTCGTCAGGAGTTTTGACGACTAGACTTACTCTTTTTCCTTTACTCAGAATGAATCGAGACTTGAAAGAAAATCAAGGAGGTTACGTGGTGAGTTGAGTTGACGTGTTTCGACGAAGGGTAAAGGGACCCTGGTACGAGGTAGGGATGGTTCAAGTTGTACATTGAACCAAGGTACGAAGTCCAAAGTAGTCTTTGAGGTACTACAGTCCCTCTGGAAACGATTGGAAATGTGTATGTGAGATTCAATTGTAGGACACACAATATGAGAGCATTGTAGGTCATGACATTGTTGTGGTAGTGACTAAGTCTGACAGAAGGTTTCTAGTGTCCCAGACAAAGTAATAACAAAAGGGTCACCGATCGTGGCA
Source organism: Capra ibex (assembly GCA_006410555.1). Classification (NCBI taxonomy): domain Eukaryota; kingdom Metazoa; phylum Chordata; class Mammalia; order Artiodactyla; family Bovidae; genus Capra; species Capra ibex. The sequence continues at coordinate 23,211,011 of SJYO01048061.1, read as the reverse complement.
ATAGTTTACTGACTTATTTCCGTTCCTAGTACAAACTAAGAAAGAATATGGACGGTATTGTAGATCTTATATTGACTTTATATTATTAATTGTAAATTATTTTACGAGTACGTAAACTACGTCCTTATTCTTGGGACTCCTAGTCGACTTAAGACGTGGTGGTGAGGGGGTTGGGTTTAGTTTACCCTTTTCGGCGGGATGTTACCAACAACGGACTAGAGAGTCACCCAAAGAAGGGAATAAAGAACCGAGTCTATTTTCGATCTTTCTTGTCGTTATGTGTCGTCTCTGGTTTGACTGTGTCAGTCTTCATTGTAAGAACCCTTAAGGGACCGCCGGGTCACTAATTCTGAGGTGTCAAAAGTGACGGTTCCCATGTCCAAGTTCGGGATCGACCCTTTAAAGGGTGTTCGGAACGTCGTACCGGGGTTTTATTATTGTAAGTGAAGAGTAAAAGAAAGTCGAAGAAGACAACTTGTGTGAGGGGTTCTCCCTTTCTAGTGACCTTCGTGTCTGTAATTTTTCTCAGTGCGACTATGCAAAGGAATGTTAGACATACGATAACTTTAAGGGTAAGTACTTATGCACCGATTATAACTGATTGCACTTTGCATTTTCCTTCTTTCAATTCCGAAAAAAAAAAAAGTTTCGTATAGGTAACTTTAATCCCAGTATACATTCTTTAAACAAATTTTAAGAAAGACTCGGTGCAGATTTGGAGGTCTCCCGTATAATTTATTACTTTCACGTTTGATGACCCTGAGCCACGACCACTCATACAACCGTATCATGTATGAAGGGGCCTATCAAATTTTTTAATTCCTTAAAAAAAAGAGAAGGAAAAAGATCATTAGAGGTTTTAATTTTGTCAAAAGAAAATAAACACCTTATTATGTTCGATTTCTTTAATATGAGATTATAAAAGTAAGTCACTGAACTTTTCAGTACTTTTACGAACAAACCCTTCAACGAATATGTCTTCGTTTTTCTTTCCTGGTATTGTTCTTCCAATTTTTTCTCTCTCTCTCTCTTTTGTTTTATAAGGTTCCTAACAGTGTTAGACTAGACGTATTTATTTTCTATTACCGAAGTCACTCGACCGGTTGGAAAAACACCTGACTAGCCAGACACCTCTCGGTACAGACTCTCCGACGTCCAGTAATACCGTCCTATTTCGGATAAAGAGTAAATATAATTCCTTAGAACGGACAATTCCCGAACTAAACCTGGAGTCTGTGTTTACGAGTGTCCCGACGTGTGGATCAATTCAGTTAACGAGGTATACGTAAGAGAGGGATTATGTGTGTGTCTCACATAGTAAGTGTTCAGTTGGTAATGGAGATTACGAGAAAAGAACTAAATCGTTCCTATTGTCAATCCATCTATTCTTCCTGAGTTTAACCCCCTTAACCTAGTATTTTAAACATGAACTGTATCTTTAAAAAAGGATTACAACACATCTTTTACGATTAAAGGAGGGGGAATCTGTTCTGAACGACGTAGTTCTTTTCTTCTATTTTGCCAAAGGGAAAAAACGAAATATACAAACTAAGTGAAACAATAGTTCACTCTACTTAATAAGATTCTACGTAAAACTCTATTTTCGTTACCTTTTCAAACGTTAATTTTTTTTAGGTCTATTAATGTAATTTGTTTCGGACTGATGTTCTTACCTATTTATAACTTATTCTTTGGTTTCCTTCAGGGGAACCCGGGTTTCCCGTTGGTACTCATCTCAACTTTCAGAAGGAATCCGACTCGGAGTAATCCACTTATATCGAAACACTCCGGGGGTGGATTATCCAGACGTCCAAACCTTAAAGTTACACAGTGAAATGGGTCCACGTTAGTCCGGGAGGACTTCACTAAATGTAGTTGTTGTTATTTTTAATTATTACTAAACCTGTGATTAAAGGTTTATTTTACGGTTACCTAATTAAATACTCCGTTATTAAAATACTGTGTCTTTTCAAGATCTGTCTTCTAATCTCGAGACCAGAACTGGATAGATAATTACAAAGGTTGGGACTCTAAGAAACACTTAGTGAACCATAAAATCTACGACGAAAAAGATTAGTATTGCCTTTCCATAACTCTCAATTAAGTTTGGGTACTCTTTTGTTAAGTTATCTATTTACCCGTTTTCTGTCCCTACCTTCTGTCAAATCATGTCACGAGAAGAGTTTTTTATAGACCTTTTGAACTCAGAGGTCTAGACTTTTATTACCCCTGCGAGGATGGTTCTGTCCGAAGGGTCCACCGTGTCACCATTTCTTAGGTGGACGGTTACGTCCTTTGTTCCCAAACTAGGGACCCAACCCTTCTAGGGGACCTCTTCCTTACTGTTGGACGAAGTCACAAGAACGGACCTTTTAAGGTACTTGTCTACTCGGACCTCCCGATGTCAGGTACCTCAGTGTTTCTTAGTCTATACTGGCTCGTAAATGGGTGTGTGTGTTGGGGGATCGGGAACATGGTTCTTCAGGGTACCGTATTTACAATCCTAATAGACTTTCACATACTTGTTTTCAGAGTGGAACGTCTCATGACGATTTAGACACTGGTCTGAGTCCTCTCTAGTGTTCGTAATGTACCTTTCTTTTCACTTTCAGTGAGTCAGCACAGGTTGAGAAACACTGGGGTTTAAGAGGTCCGGTCGTATGACCTCACCCATTCGAAAAGGTTGGGTCCCTAGTTTGGGATCAGAGGACGTAACGTCCGACTAAGAAAGGGTCGACTCGGTGTTCCCTTCGGGTTGTTCCTTTCCATGACGGATTTGGTTTACGAAAATAACTCTTACGATCACGGGTGATCCCCTTTTAAATCTCTAACCCCTTCACCAAGCACCAAGGTCACTGACCGCGTGATGACTGCAAATCAATCGTCTTCCGCCCCCATGACACCGAATTTTACGTGCTCTGAAAGATCCTACCATTGACGTTTCATTTATGTTCTTTTTAGTACCAAACAATACTAGTCTCAAATAGTTCCCAAAACTTGTAAAAATGACGAATTATAAACTCAGACGTCATCCTGTCAACAATGTCAGACATAAGTACCGATACCTTAAGTACTACTAAGATATATATGTCCATTTGAAGAAAAATTCTGTTTAATGAAAGGAGAATAAAAAAGGAATATTATTTCATTTCAGTGACAAAATTATGAATGTCAGTTCTTCTATAAATACACAATATATTTTTCCTTCGTAACCTATACTGTCACAACTCAGATCTAGTCACTAGATTCCGTTTCTATTAGACATATCATTCTTTTTTCATAATTCCCATCAAAAATTGTTTGTACTTATCTTTCTTAGTGTGAAAGACCCCTATCCGTTTTAAACCAGACGAAAGACCCTTGTTTTGAAACTTCCCTCTTTCACCCTCCTCTTCGTACCTGACCGAGGACTTCTGGACCACTTATATAGGATCTCTCTACCTTTTTAATTCGATTTCCGTCCCCGGAGACCTGGATAAAAGGGAAACCTTGGGACCCCTCTACGGCGAAACATGATACGGGAATTGGTTCGGGGACTACGACCCTTTCTAACGTCCGTCCTCCTCTTACCCCACTGTCTCCTACTCTGTAAACCTACCGTAGTAGTCGAGTTACCTGTACTCAAACGCGTTTGAGGTCCTCCATCACTTCCTAGCCCTTTCTACCACACGACGTCAGGTACCCCAGCGTTTCTCAGTCTGTGTTGACTCGCTGACTTGTTGTTGACTTGTACTATTAGTGTCTTCTTATCTTCACTTATCTTTACTGTCACCCCGTGTATCCGGTCTTTCTCATCGGGACTCTAAGGCCAACGAGGTACACCTCCCATATCTTCCCTACATCCATAAGTGTCTACGAAAGTCGCTCCCTTGACATAGTGTCGGACCTCGTCGTTCAGTCTTCCACTTGGTGTCCAAGGGGATGGGTCCCATGTCACTGGGACTTCATCTCCGACACCCAGTCTACCGACTTCGACCCCGGTCTCCCTCCGATACCGACTGTAGTCGTCTACCGTCGTGGACGTCTCGACCCCCGTCCCGCGCTGAGACTGACGTGGTTCCTTTAAGTAGTGTCGTCGTCTCAGTAGTTCTGGTTCGGTGGTCCACCTGTCCCTTTCGTCAGCCGCACGTCTGTGTTCGGGGATAGGACAATGGTGTCCAGTTACAAGGGACTACAGGTCTTCGACGACGCGTATCCCCTTGTTCCTTGTCTCTGTCGGACTCTCGGACTCGGTGGTGGGTCTTCACCGTCTCCATTGGATGTTCTTAGACAACGGGACGTCGCTACACCTATCAAACCTCTCGGTTCCAAGTCAGAAGGGAAGTGGTTTTTGAGAAGTGTAGCGATCTGGACTGTGGTGAGTCGTTGTACTTTTTATTTCTTCGGTGTTCCAAAACCCGTGTAGAGTCAAAAGGTTCGTGGTGCCAAAATAAGTAGAGAACACACACAAGGAGGGGAAAGGTACGCGTAATCTTTAACAAGTAGGACTCGTACCTGACATCTTGGTCTTGGTTTAATTCAGGTCGGGTCTCGTAATGTACATAGTACTTCGATTAGGATAATTTTATTTTTGTTCTTATTCTTACGGTAGATGACCGTACCTTTCATCGTTCCTGAGATTTAGACGTACACCAAATTTACCCTTTTTTGAATGTCTTTCTTTTGTTCACAAAAAATTTAATAATAAAACGATACTCTGTGGACTATTGTCAGTCTCTTCCCTCTCAATATATTTATCATAACTTTCTTAAGTAGTGTTTATTTTAAAAAGAGTTGACTATTTAGAGAGTGGAAGTAAAGAGTGAAAACACAAACGATGATGTTCGAGGTAGACATGGGTTTTCTCCGTTTGGATAACTGTGTTTTCTTAAATGAAATGACCAGGTCGTTCTCTAAAAGTTTTGTTGGAGTAGAACGGAAAATAGGTTGGAAAATTTTGAAAATTATTTGTTGGTTAAATAAATTACTATTTAACCAAACGGATACATCTGTCTTACTATCTCTTGTACTGAGAAATAAACCGGCAAAATTAAAAGACATATAACCTTAACATAATTTACAAATAGGTATAAACATATCTTCCGTTTGTTCTTCGACTAATTAACATAAACAGTTATAGTTAATGTTAAATGTACTAGTAAATATGCTTAAAAGAAGTCAACCGACCACTCTTAAGTTTAAAAATGTGTAAAATTTAATTTGGTAAATAAAGATTAGTGAATAAAAAATAGACTTTTTTAGATAGTTGGGTACTGTTAAATAATCGAAGGGATATTACTAAGTAATTATGTAGACAGTCCAGTTTCAAGTAAAGTGACGTACTCGCATTTGCACTTCAGCGAGTCAGTACAGACTAAGAAACACTAGGGTACCTGACATCCGATGGTCCTAGGAGTCAGGTACCTTAAAAGGTCCGTTCTTTGACCTCACCCAACGGTAAAGGAAGAGGTCCCCTAGAAGGGTTGGGTCCCTAGCTTGGGTCCAGAGGACGTGACGTCCGTCTACGAAATGGCAGACTCGGTGGTCCCTTCGGGTAAAGTGACATATGTTCATAGGTTAACAAGGTCGTAGTAAACAACTTTTACAATAGAAAAGGGGGTAATTTAGCGGAATCGTGTAAACAACTTTTAGTTGACTGGTACACACACCCCCCAATTAAAGACATGAGACATCAGACAAGGTAATTACATAAACGAGTAGATATGTAGTCAACGGGTAAAAGAACTAATGAATGATATCGAAATGTTATACAGAACTATATTCCATCACATTCAGTAAGTTTAAACAAGAAAAAATTCAACAAAACTGATGTGATCCAGGAAAGGTAGATCTAGAACTTTAGTCGAATAACTAAAAATGGGTTTTGTGGGTGTTTTCCGACGACCCTATGAAGAACCCTAGATAACCTCCTCTTAACTGTGGAATTATTATGATTCAGAAGACTAATAAATAAATTCAAAAAAAAATTAAAGATTCGTTACTAAACGTCATGTTTTGAATTAAGTTTTACTTGGTATCTGGATTTACATTACCAATTTTAATGTTTTTAAGATCTTTTGTATCTTTTTTAAAATCACTAGGATCAATTTATCCTGTGTTTCTTTAGTGTTCGATACTCTATTTTATTATTTAACTTACACTAGTTTTAATTTTACAACAAGAAGTTTTCTATAATAATATTTTTTACTTCCCATATGAAGTCTGACCCTCATTTAAAACGTTCACATATATGCCTTTTTTTTACTTAGATCTAATATACTTCTTAAGAACGTTAAGTTAGTCTTCTGTTGAGTGAAAAAATTTACCCATTTTTCAAACTTGTCCATATACTAGTTTTCTCTATATGTCTACTGTTTATTCGTGTAGTTTTCTACTGGTTATAATCGGTACACTTTATGTGTAATTTTGGTGTTACTTTAGAGTTACGTAACGATAATTTTACCGATTTTTTCTGAGAAGTATGGTTCACAACCACTCCTACTCAATGACCTTGAAGACAAATGGGAACCTCACCTATATTTTAACATGTTAGTTAAACCTTTTATCAAACTGTCAAAATTTTCAATTTGTATTGGATGGTATGTTAGGTCGTTAAGACAAGAATCCGTAAATAGATTCTCTTTACTTTCGGATATAGATGTATTATCGACTATTTCTTCATAAGTATCGTTGAAATAGACATCATCGGTTTTGACCTTTGTTTGTTTTACAGGTAGGTTGACTTCTTACCTATTTATTCAAGGTAATATAGGTATGTTCTCTAATGATGAGTCGTTATTTTTCTTTATTTAAAAGAGTCTTCAATCTTCCTTATTCGATAACGATGTATCTTGTTATACCTACTTAAGTTTTATAAATACCACTTTCTTCGGTCTGTTTTTTTCTCATATGTAGTATAATAAGGTAAATGTATTATAGGATATCGTATGTTTACTTTGATATCACGGTGTTTCGTCTGGTTCTCAAAGGGTCCCTGACCTTCCTCCAACCTCTTCTCTCTTCCCTTACTAATGTTTTTCTGTGTTCCTTTGAATATCCCGATATCTATGTGAGTAAATAGAAATGATACCACTAACGAAACACCCACATGTTTATATAGTTTTGAGTAATTTCAGATGTAAAATTTATGTACGTCAAATAAAATATAGTTAATATAGAGTCATTTCGATATTTTTATTTCAGTGAGTCAACACCTTTTTTCAGTCAATCTATTTTTATAATTAAAAATTTAAAAAATAACAAGAAATGAAACTCCTTAAATGAAAACGAAACCACGAAGACCACAGAATTAATAGTTACTGTAATAATCGTATCATCATAATATTGTCATTACATTATGATTACATTATGACATTTTACCATAATATAAACGGTAAGGGAAGAGGTCCCCTAGAAGGGCTGGGTCCCTCACTTGGACCCAGAGGGTGTAACCTCCGTCTAAGAAATGGTAGACTCGGTGGTCCCTTCGGGTTTTATTTATTTATTGAAAAAATTTTTTCCTCTCATATTTTCACCGTACCTTTTTGTACCGTTTCTATGGAATTTTGTACCGACCAATCTATGGAATATTCGGTACTCGTGAGTAGACCTGGGAAAGGGAAGTAGGGTTGTTCTTTCAAGACGTCAAAGTTTTCTAACATTATTAAAATTTTACAGAAGTCTAAAAGTCTTCTCTATGGGAAGTAGACAAAGTCTCCATGGTAAAAGTCGGTCCCGAGGGTACTGACTTCAAGGTCGGTCGAGGTTGCTTTTAGGGAATTCCTAGTTACTGGAATGACAAAAACCAAAAGAGAGTCAAAGAGAACATAGTCTCAGGTAACGGTCGCGAAAGATTCAGGATGGGTTCCTGCGAAACGACACAGAAGTGTCAGACCGGTACTCACTGAGAAGAACCCTTCAGGGTCTCTTGTCGACCTACTCGTACCAAAACTCCCTGAGGTTTTTCAGGGTGGGAGGGACGAACGGGTCCCGGACTCAACCGATTTAAAGACGGTTTATTTACGTAGTCATCTAGAGTCTGGTTTTTTGACGTGACTTTTAGAAGGTCAATCTTAGGTTTTACCTAATCTGGGTTCTCTGCTCTGATAACAGAGGTCTTAGTCTCTTATAGATGTGATTCCTAGTGACACTTTTAATTTCCTCTAAAGACACCTATTATGGAGATTATTGTTATAGTCTTCCCTTCTTGGAATCTCTTATAGTCAATTAGTGGCTTTAAACCTCTTTGAACACTTTCAGTAAATCGAGTACTACTCTTCTTCGTCCAACCTTAAGTATATGGGGTCGAGGGTACAGTCGTGACCTGCGAACTCTTACAACGCTATCTAGAGATCCTTAGGGTCCTTAGGTCCTTCCCGTTTAGTTTCTGGAAGGAACATTCCTCTATGTTTTAGTTGTTTAAAGTTACCCCACACACTCCTTTTCTTTCGAGGAAGCTCGTTCTCAGTAACACATGTTCGAAAAGTACAATAGACGAGAGAGTGAACAATCGCGTCAGGAGTGTCATGGTGAGTACCAGAAGACTGAAGTTCAAGTCACGACAAAGACTAGGTGTCATTATGGTCCCGGACCATCGTTGGTTACTCGTGGTACTCATAAAATCCGACCTTTTCTCGTGTATCCCACTGACCCGGACCCTTTCTGTTTTTGCAGGAACCCTTTCTTCCTGTTTTTTTTTTTTTTTTTTTTAGTGGACGACATGACACTCCCGAACGGTCCACCACGATCATCATTTCTTAGGAGAACGGTTACGTCCTCCGTGTTCTCTGTACGCCAAGGAAAGGACCTAGTCCTTCTAGGGGACCTCCTCCCGTGTCGTTGGGTGAGGTCACAAGAACGGACCTCTTAGGGTACTTGTCCCCTCGGACCACCTTGTCTCTTCAGGTACCGGTTTCACTAAATCGTGTGTGCGTACGTAGACGAGTCACCATTCCCGGGTAGACTTTAATTCCGTACCTTAGGACGTCGGACCGTCAAAAGACCAGGTCCATTGATTCAGACTGATAAGTGAGTCCGGTCTCTTGAACCGAAGTCAAAACTAAGGGGAAAAAGAGTGAGGGATGTCGGTTAGACGACGAATAGAGAGTGGAGAAAGGGAAGTTTGACATAGTTCTGAGGTTTGGAACAAAAGTGAGAACCACGGTGGTAAAAAAGAGGTTCGATGGTGGAAACGGGGACCACTAACAATGACAATGGCAAATCAGTGATTCAGTACGGGTTGAGAAACACTGGGGTACCTGACCTCGTATGGTCCGAAGGGACAGGAAGTGGTAGAGGACCTCGAACGAGTTTGAGTACAGGTAACTCAGTCACTACGGTAGATTGGTAGAGTAAGAGACGGTGGGGAAGAGGAAAACAGAAGTTAGAACGGGTCGTAGTCCCAGAAAAGGTTACTCAGCCGAGAAGATTAGTCCATCGGTCTCATAACCTCGAAGTCAAAGTTGTAGTCAGGAAGGTCACTTATAAGTCCCAACTGAAGGAAATCCTAACTAGGGGAACGTTCAGGTTCCCTGAGAAGTCTCAGAAGAGGACGTAGTGTCAAGTTTTTCTAGTTAAGAAGTCACGAGTCGGAAGAAATACCAGGTTGACAGTGTAGATATATACTAATGACCTTTTTGGTATGAAGCTGGTATACCTGGAGACAACCGTTTTACTACAGAGAACACTAACATCCTCGGAGGTTGACCAGGGGAAGAGACGGAAACTGTGGAAGTCAGAGAAGAATCTGGTAGTCGGTCTTACTTATAAAAGAGGAGTTGTAAAATAATATCTTTTAAAGTTTCTATGTCGTTCCTTTTTTTTAAATGTCACTTGTGAATGTAAGTGTTGGAGTCGAGTGGTAATTATAAACTAATATAAACGAAATGATGGAATGGGTAGGAAAAACTCTCTAAACAAAATTTATGTTCAGTCTAATACACGAGAAAAGGTACTCTTGCAGAGTTGTGAAGGTCAGAGGAAGTCTCATTTTCGGTTGGGAACCTTCCTAGTTATTCCTGGGTTTACTAGAGTAAACTAAACGTGTTACCGAGAGACTTTATCTAAAGATAGGAGAAAATTATAATTTCTTTGTCTGAGGTCCTCCGACTCATTGAACGGTTCTGACGGTCATATACGACCTCGTTCTTAATGTTGAGTCCAGACAGGTCACCTATGTTCCAGGTAAGAAAAAGTGGTAGACTGTGGTCGAGAAATACCACCCACTCGTCTCGGGGGTCCGTCCGTAGACTCTGAAGATAGTACTTATGAGTTAGAAGTAAGACATGTATTTATCAACAAAGACGTTATACAGTGATAATTTTAAGAAGAAACCCCCACGTAATCTACTGTTTTTCTCTCGGACACGGTACCCGTACTATAAAACCCATCCTCGGACCTTACACATCTTGTCTTTTAGTTCCTATGTCTTCGTGGGTCCCGTGACTCCCCGTATTTGTGTATAAAGTGTTTGAAGTAAAAAGGGTCCCTGTTTGATCTCGATTAAGTTCCTTTTGGTATGTGTGTTGTGACGAAGTAAGGAGTTAATGTCTTAAATAGTGTACTGTATCATTATATAGGTGATTGTGTGACACCAGTAAAAAGTGATCTGGTACCTAGAGAACTGAGACCCTTTACCCCCGCACTATTTTTTTGTTTTGTTTTGTGGAAAATAGAAAAGGGGACCAAAGTTTGTGTCTGTCATCATGGAATTTATTGTGACAACGTGTCCCCAAAATTTTACTAATGACGTATAGTGTTATTGATTACAAGGTTAGACCGGAGGGACCACCGAGTCTGCCATCTCTTAGACGGAAGTCACGTCCTCTGGTCCAAGTAAGGGACCCATTCCTTCTAGGGGACCTCTTCCCTTACCGTTGGGTGCGGTCATAAGAACAGACCTTTTCAAGTACTCGTCTCCTCGGACCGCCCGGTGTCAAGTACGTGAGTTTCTCAGCCTGTGTTGACTTGTAGACTGTGAAGAAAAGTTACAAGGTTAAATCTCGACTAACCCACCCACTAACTAAGTTTGGTACCACTTAAGACTCTTTCACGGACTTTAGGTCATCGAATAATTCAACTTGTAACCAAATTAAATTTAGACTTAGAATCAGGTACATGTTGTAAAAGGGAGTACGAACGTTGGGAAAGGACCACGAGAGAGAACATACAGTCACAAACATAGATACAGGAGACGACGACGACGACGACGATTCAACGAAGTCAGGAGATAATATGCTATTTAGGAAGTTTGGTTCACTTCAACGAGTCAACACAGGCTGAGAAACGCTGGGGCACCTGACTTCGGGTGGTCCGAGGAGACAGGTACCCTAAGAGGTCCGTTCTTATGACCTCACCCAACGGTAAAGGAAGAGGTCCCCTAGAAGGACTGGGTCCCTAGTTTGGATCCAGACGGCGTAACACCCGTTTCCAAAATTGGAGACTTGGTGGTAAGGATGGTGGTTTTCTCGTCACGAAACTTCTATCGTAAACATCGTAAACATTTGTGATTGTCGATCTAAATATTGGAAGGATAGGAGTGGATTACTTTCACTCTTTTCCGAAACTGATATTCAGTTACCACTGACGATCAAGTTCGTGTCTAGTCGCACCCTTTTTTTATTCGATGGCCATTTTATCGAAGTATTTATAGTGTAGTGTGTATGGTATATGTTAGATTACCCGGTACATATTCTTCTGTTAATAGTAATAATTAATATCATTATTACCATAATTAATTATTATTAGTTGTAAATAATTGGTAAATGACAGTCTTGACTACGATTATATAGATATATGTAGTCGAGTTACTCGAGGAGAAGGTTTTGTGATTTAAGTAGTACATGTTAATAATACGGGGTAACTGACTTACCCGTTTAATTCCACACCTCTGTTTAGAGTACCCCAGCGACAAAAGAAGGTGAGAACTTAGTTCCCCAACAAACAATGCTGTCGTACCGCAGCGGACTGAGAGTCAAGAGAACATCGGTATAGTGTCTGACCGGATGTCGTTACGAAAATTGTGACTTTGTGAGTGCACGAAGTGTTAAAGTGTTAAAAAATGTGTGAGTTTATCATAAAAAGCAAATTTAGTTAAGTTGAAATAGAGGGATTCTTATAAATGAAATTTTATGTTAATATATAAGAATAACAATCATTCATCCTTTATCGACATTGTGGAGTTGAGAAGTTTGTTCCACAAATATGTAGTGTAATTTTAGAGACGACACGGTGGTCGCATCTAGGTTGAACGTACTCACGCGCACACGAGTCTGACTGAGAAACACTCGGGTCCGATGTACCTGACATCGGGTGGTCCGAAAAGACAGGTACCTTAAAAGGTCCGTTCTTGTGACCTCACCCAACCGTAAAGGATAAGGTTCCCTAGAAGAGCTGGGTCCCTAGCTTGGGAATAGAGGACACAGAAGACTTAACCATCCACCTAAGAAGTGGTGACGGTGTAAAAACCTTTATAATCTGTTCTTTACGTATCTGGAACTACACACTGTTTTAAGGTACACTTCAGGTCGAAATGGTGGATGACACACAGGAGTCTGTTCAATAGACTAGAGTAACTCGATGTCTGTAAAATATTACACCTGTTGATAAATTTTTCTAATTGAACTTCTAATTTTCCGAAGGAACACCGAATCACCATTTCTTAGACGGACGGTTACGTCCTCTGTGTCCAAGTTAGGGACCCAGTCCTTCTTAGGGACTTCTTCCTTTACCGTTGGAGGAGGTCATAAGAACGGACCCTTTAGAGTCCCTGTCTCCTCGGACCGTCCGATGTCAGGTACCCCAACGTTTTCTCAGTCTGTCCTGAATCACTGATTTGTGTGTGTTAAACGTCTAATTTATTCTTTACATACACTTTACATGTATAAAGTATCACGATAAAGTATCGTGGATCATGTGTAAAAATCCACGTCTAAGTTACCAAAAACCATATACCTGTGTAAAAATTACGAGTCTCTATGATACAACAATAACAATAATAATAACTACAGGGTATTAGGAATCAACACTCGAAGGACTCGATACAAATATGTAGAGACTTAGAAGTAGTGTGAATCATGACAGAAAACGTATAGTCTCCGTGATTTATTTACTTCACTAGACGTCTAGTTTCTGAAGAGTAGAATAGACTCCACAAACAAAAAGTATGGACATACACATCTTAGTTGATTAGTAAATTTAATGAAGAGTTCCAAACGTCCATTTTGTAAAACTGATTCGAAACGGACTAAAGGTAAGTATCTAATTAGTCCCCAAGAGTAAAACAGACAATATTAAGGAGTTTTATTAGACATAGTACAGAAAATCAAGTTTCTAATTCAATGATTCATCATCATCTTTCCTAGAGTTCCAACTTTAAGACTACGTACAATAGTGTCATCTCCTTTTCCGACCCAAAATGTAAGGTTTTTGTGTCCTAGGTCCTGTAAGTTTGTAGTTTCGTAGTTGACACGACACGACACGAACCAGCGAGTCAACGCAGGTTACGAAACACTGGGGTACCTGACACCGGGTGGTCCGAGGAGACTTTTTCTTATGACCTCACTCATCGGATAGGGAAGACGCCCCCAGAGGACGTAACGTCCGTCTAAGACATGGTCGACTCGGTGACACGTGAAAAGTGTCCCAGTAGTCCTCCGTGAGTCTTGGACTCTAGTCTCTATGTACCCAGACTTGTAACTTAAGGAGTACCTGTTCAAGGGCCTTGAGAGACGGTAATCAAGAGAATGACAAACTTTATGCCGGGATAATTATTTACAGAGGAGAATCCCAACGGTACACCCAAAACAAAAACCAACGTGAACTAGAAGTAACACCGCGGGTCCGAAAGAGATTGACACTGTGTACCCAAATCAACAAGGTGCCGTACACCCCAGATTCAAGGGACTGGTCCCTAACTTGGGACACAATCCTCCGTCTGACAATCGGTGACCTGGTGGTCCCTTCAGGGACAGTACTCCCAATTCACTCTCTTATGCGTCTCGAATTTACCCAAATCTTGTTCAGAGTCGCATGTCTTTCTCCAATAATTTGTAATCGATAATAATGATGGGCCAAATATGGATTAATAACAATATTTTAAAATGTAAGATTAATATTCTTAAATACAACTATGAAACTTGGTGATATTTTATAAAGTCCATTCACTTCTCTCTGGATATCCGGAGGATACTGAACGGAAAAAATATAAATTCAAAAGTTAGATCAGTAAAATATACGGTCTTATTTGATGTAATTCAACCCAAATTTTTTTTTACAGGTCGTTTTCAAAGAGAGAGTGAGAGGGTCTGTTGTCTGTCATGAGACCCGTCGAGTAGAGGAGTATAACCGAAGTAATAGTGGACGAGCTCAGAGTGTCTTAGCAGTGTAGTTGTACGTACAGATACTAGTTAGTACTACCCTTCCTGGTCGTCCTCTCAGCTTGTCAATGATTGTGTGTCATGCAGGTGAGCACACAGGACCGGTTTCGTTTGACGTACGTACGGATGGAAGCCCTGTAGTTCATCCCTTTTCAAGGGGTTGGTAGATGGACGGGTTTCCACTTCCTCTGGGTCTGCAACTTCTCCTCACCATTACGAACGACGCCAACACTCACTAGAGTTATTAGTGAGTGACCCATCAATGCCATCACCAACCGAGAACCGGTAATATTAAAGAGTTTTGAAAAATATTTTTCGATAATACAATGTTTAGGTCATCTTGAAAATTGGTTCAAGGTTTAGTCCGTAGTTTTCAGTAATTTTTTCTTAGGATGATTTTTTAATTGTGTATTAAGGTCTTTAAATATCATCGAAGGGTGAGACTTGGGACTAGAACGGAGCACGAAGGGTCCACTGTAATCTCCATTTCTTGACAGACGGTTACGTCCTCTACGTCCAAGTCAGGGACTCAGTCCTTCTGAGGCTCCTCCCTCCTTTACCGTTCGGTGAGGTAATAAGAACGGACCTTTTAAGGTACTTATTTTCTCGGACCGTCCGATGTTAGGTACCCCAGTGTTTCTCAGTCTGTGCCGACTCGTGTGCGTGTTTGGATGAGACTTGAAACTAGAATGAGTGCGAAGTTCTCTTCCTAAAGGATAAGAAACGACAGGGGTCTCGTCGTATTTTCCTAACATTAAGAACCTAGATTAGGTTACACCTTAAACCTGAAATTAATTATAGTAATTGGATTTTGCTTTTCTGACGGTCCATAAAGAGGTCGTTTGTTAACGTTAAACACCAGATGTCGGTACCATTCGGTACACGTTCAGGAGTGAACCGTTCCCTTCCTTTTACGAAGGTGTCTCCCCTCCTAAGATCATTTGTTGTTCAGGTACCGAGAAGTAACTGTCTCGACAACGGTCGTTTCTTCTCCTTAGAAAGAAGAAGGACAACACGAGACGATAGCAATATCTTGTACTCGTGGGAGGACGAGGGGTAGGACAAAATTGTCTCCAAAGTCAAGTAATTGCAAAATGTTATGCTAGTACACTAAACGAAATCCGTCTGCTTACTACTTATCTTTTAGTGGATGAGTATCTTTTGGATGAGTATCTTTTCGCTACAGGGATGAAATGACCGGGGAGGGTCGAAGGGAGGGATAAGAACTTTTGTTAAAAGAATATTAAGAGGATGAACGAGTGCGATAGAGGGATCATTGGGAAAAGAAAGTGACAGTTGTAGGACTTTGTTCGATGTAGGGGACTGAGAGTAAATAGTAAAAAGTAAAGAAGGAAGGTACATTGAAAGGTAAATTAGAGGTGCAGACACAAAGGTTAGAGTTAACGGGGTTGATGTCTGTGCGATGTAGTGAATTTGTAACATGAAACAGTTAGATCTTAGTGTGAGTCTTGAAGAGGGGTTTCGGTCGAGAGAAAGTAATCGATTATAAGATGGTTTCAAACTTTGAAGTTGCTTGCAACTAAAGGAATAGAAAGAGTTGAGGTTTAGACCAGAGTTCTGGTCAATTAATAAAAACACTTTCACAAGGGAATATGTGAGATCTACAGGTACAAAATAGTAGAAATATGAATCATGGAGTATGGACCTGGCAACTTTAGTAGAAGATTGACCAGAGGAAAAGAGGTCCGAAAAGAGACAGAGGATTAAAGTCGTGTGGTGGATGTGTTAGTAGGATTTTGTTTATAATGAAAGTAATGGAATTAAAGGTCCTCCTCTCCTACTCCCCCCACCGGGGAAGGCATTGAACGGGAATATATGCCATATTTGTGGTGTCGAAAAGTGATGGCCTCGAAAACAGAACCCGTACTTAAAGGGGAGTTTCTTTTAGTTTCGTAAGTGACTACAATCGTTTCTAGTAGAGGAAAGAGAAGGAGACGGGAAAAGGAAGGTAGATGGATCGTATGCCAGAACATAGAAGTTTACGGTGAACAGTAAATTTCGGGTTTTGGTTACGAAAGTATTTGAGAAGGACTTGGTACAACCAAGACATTTTTGTTGTATCAAACGTACGTTCATCAATTCGTCGTAGGATGTCTTCCGGTACCTCTACATAAAACAAATCAGTCGTACCACAACAACAACGATAATTAATTTGATGTAATATCATGAAAAACCTCTTCCATTACCGTGGGGTGAGGTCATGAGAACGGACCTTTTAGGTACCTGTCTCCTCGGACCATCCGACGTCAGGTACCCCAGTGCTTCTCAGCCTGTGCTGACTCACTGAAGTGAAAGTAAAAAGTGAAAGTACGTAATCTCTCCCTTTACCGTTGGGTGAGGTCACAAGAACGGACCTCTTAGGGTCCCTGCCCCCTCGGACCGTCCGACGGTAGATACCCCAGCGTGTCTCAACCTGTGCTGACTTCACTGAATCGTCGTCGTCGTCGTCGTCGTCGTATCATGAAAATCCTGGTGTATGTGAGAAGTCAAAGGTATGACGAAGTCAAACTTTTAGAACCAGATATAGACATCACGACCACCACAACAAATAAAGGATTAGAAATAGGTATTAAAATTTTTTATACAAAACAAATATAAACGTTGGTTGGACATTCAAAAAATTCCAGTTCCTTCATAAAAATATATTAATTTTTAAATCTACCCTGTTCGACTCACCTTTCGTGAAACATTTGTGTTAATCAGTTTGTTGACAAAGTAAAGAAAGTAGAGTTCAAGAAGGTCGTGGTTCTGGTACTCCTACGTGACCCTGGTAGGTCCTTGATTTTACCAAAATGAGTGACCTCTTCTCTTTACTAAGGTGTTTTGAGAAGAGAGGAGAAGAGGGGAAAGGGGTGAGTTTACTGTTGAAAATAAAAGTATAATCAAGTGATTAAGGAAGTTATAAAATAGGGTCAGATTAAAGTTATGATTTTTTTTTCAAGACATACGAGAAATTAGAGTTTATTCTCTTCGTCAGTAACTTTGTCCACTTAGATTTTACCTCTTTACTCATTTCTACTAAAGTTTCTGTTTTTATGGTGTTAAGTCGTCTCTCCTTTTTTTTTAGAGTCGTAAATACTACTAAACCTTTGTCCTTTATAAAACTCTGTTCTGGTTCTCATCCTTGTCTCGTCATTAACTTTCCCATTTAATCACGGACACGATTGGTAGCAAACGATTGTTTCCAGGTAGATCAGTTTCGATACCAAAAGGGTCATCAGTACATACCTACACTCTCAACCTGATATTTCTTTCGACTCACGGCTTCTTAACTACGAAAACCTGATACCACAACCTCTTCTAAGAACTCTCAGGGAACCTGACGTCCCTCTAGGTTGGACAGGTACGATTTCCTTTAGACAGGACTTATAAGTAACCTTCCTGACTACGACTTCGACTTTGAGGTTATGAACCAGTGGACTACGTTTCTTAACTAAGTAACCTTTTCTGGGACTACGACCCTTTCTAACTTCCTCCCTCCTCTTCCCCTACTGTCTCTTACTCTACCAACCTACCGTAGTGACCGAGTTACCTGTACTCAAACTCGTTCGAGGTCCTCAACCACTACATGTTCCGTCGGACCCCACGATGTCAGGTACCCCAGAGTTTCTCAGTTTGTGTTGACTCGACGACTTGACTTGACTTTACGATCGTTTCTCAAATATACGACATTCAGTGTTATTGTTTTGTTCCAACCATACCAACAAAAATAGGATTCACTCCTTAACTTCAAGTGTCTAAAACGGACTCCAATGTGTTAAACCATTTATTATCATCGTCCTAAATTGGTCCTAGACAGACTGACCTTAGGACGTACGAACCTTGATCCGACATGACAAAGGATTATCTCTTTTTTGACAATTTATCATCTGATTCATCTGTTTACCAAGTTACAACATAAAATTGGAGGAGGGTGGAAGGTCGTTGGGTCCGGCACGGGATTAAGGGGAGACTGAACTCTTTCGGTTCCGTAAGATAAAAACTCCAGTAGTTTCACAAAGATTTACCGTATCGCAAAACCAAATTGGTCCCTTACCCCTCGAGTAGGATGCTACATGAGTTTCATGTAGGTACATTTGTTCTAAGAATAACTCTCACCCAAACATGCAGGTTAAACAAGTTCAGGTTGTTTCAATCGGAAAAAACGAGTTAATGAGTCAGTACAGGCTAAGAAACACTGGAGGACCTGACATCGGGTGGTCCGAGGAGACAGGTGTCTTAAAGGGTCCGTTCTTATGACCTCACCCAAAAGTAAAGGATGAGCTCCCCTAAAAGGTCTGGGTCCTTAACTTGAGCACAGAGAACACAGAAGACGTAACAGTCCACTCAAGAAATGGTGACACCGTACACCCTTTTTAGAAAGTTGAAATATGTTTTTGATCTCAGGTATCTGCTAATTAAGATTATCACGGTTTTCTACGACGACGACGATTCAGCGAAGTCAGTACAGGTTAAGACACGCTGGGGGTATCTGTCGTCGGGTGGTCCGAGGAGGCAGGGACCCTAAGAGGTCCGTTCTTATGACCTTACCCAACGGTAAAGGAAGAGGTTACGTACTTTCACTTTTCACTTTCCCTTCAGCGGGTCAACACGGGCTGAGATCGCTGGGGTGTCTGACGTCGGATGGTCCGAGGAGGGTAGGTACCCTAAAAGGTCCGTTCTCATGACCTCACCCCACGGTAACGGAAGACTCGTTTTCTATCCGTTACCATTTCTTCTTAATAAGATTACACTTTACTTATTCCCCATGGTCCGTGTCTTGACGTTCTTCTGACACCGTCATCAAATCTGTCAAGAGTCGGACCCCACACTGAAACTCCCCTACTTGTGTGGTTTCGTCCTTTTCACTCGTTCTGGTCGTCACCACTTCCGCCTCTAACTCCAACTGTAACATTTCATCAAGAGGAAGAACCTACTGTTAAAACGTTCTGTTAAGGTGTAGGTACTTTGTCTTTAAAGTGAAACCTTTGAATTGAGTTTCATTATTTTGTTTTTCACCGGCATCGACCTATCCCCCGGACTTACTTGTCTCTATGTCTATCTTCAAAAATATTTTCTTTTTCTTGTCCATTATTATACTTGTGAGTGATTAACCCCTTTATAACCCATTTATTACCTTATGATATATTTTGGTAATATAACGATTCATACTAACGAATCTTTGGAAAGTTTTTATAGATTTTATCCAGTTTGTATTTTCATTTCGTAATTAAAACGTACGAGACATTCTTTTCGATGATAAAAACTGGTGAATTGATACACGGTATAAGACTACACTTTTGTAGTGTAAATTAAGTAAATTTGGATCATTGATTGGACATTCCTACTACAATATTAGTAGAGGTCCTTCAATTTCTCTTTAGATCTTTTTTGTTCCTCAAAGAGGGTCCCAGTGGGTCGATGACTCTTACACTCTGTCTTGACCAAGATTTTGGGTTTGGTAAAAAAAATTATAACGAAAAACTGAAAAATAAAAAAACTTTCGTAATCAAATTAAAAATAAAGAAAACCTTCGAATCCCCATGGAATATATATATTGGACGACGACGACGACGACGACGACGACGATACAGAGAAGTCAGCACAGGCTGAGATACACTGGGGTATCTGTCATCGGGTTGTCCGAGGTGACAGGGACCCTAAGAGGTCCGTTCTTGTGACCTCACCCAACGGTAAAGGAAGAGGTTACGTACTTTCACTTTTCACTTTCACTTCAACGAGTCAGTACGGGCTGAGAATCGCTGGGGTTATGAACCAAGTGTTTGTGACAGGAGAGACCAGACTCGTATTGATAGAAAAGAAAAGTCAATAAACAAAAGTAATTAAATAAAAATTAACTTTCTATTAACGAAATATCTTAAAACAACAAAAGACAGTTTACAGTCGTACTTAGTTGGTACCCATATGTATATAGGGTAGGGAGAACTAAGAGGGAAGGTAGAAAGAGGGGTAGGGTGAGGAGATCCAACTATGTCTCGGGGACAAACTCAAGGGACTCTGTTTGTCGTTTAAGGGTTGACCGATAGATAAAATGTATACCATTACGTTCAAAGGTACAATGAGAGAGGTATGTGGAGTGGAAGAGCAGGGGAGGGAGGTACAGGTATCCAGATAAGAGATACAGACAAAGAGGTAACGATGGGACGTTCATTTAAGTAGTCCTGGTAGAAAGATCTAAGGTATATATACACAATCATATACTATAAATATAAGGAGAAAGACTAAGTGAAGTGAGACATATTATCCGAGATCCAAGTAGGTGGAGCTATCTTGACTGAGTTTACACAAGGAAAAATACCGGCTCATTATAAGGTAACACATATACATGGTGTTGGAGAAATAGGTAAGTAGACAGCTGTCTGTAGATCCAACGAAGGTACAAGATCGATAATATTTATCACGACGTTACTTGTAATCCCAAATACACAGAAAAAGTCAAAACCACAGGAGTCGTATATACGGATCCTCACCCTAACAACCAGTATACCACCAAAATAAGGATCTAAAAATTCCTTAGAGGTATGACAGAAGGTATCACCGATATAGTTAAATATAAGGGTGGTTGCCACGTTCTCCCAAGGGAAAAGAAGTGTGGGAGTGGTCGTAAATAGTAAACATCTGAAAAACTTCTACCGGTAAGACTGGGTACACTCCACTATAGAGTAACATCAAAACTAAACGTAAAGAGATTATTACTCGGTACAACTCGTAGAAAAGTACACAAACAATTGGTAACATACAGAAGAAACCTCTTTACAGACAAATCCAAAAAAAAGGGTGAAAAACTAACCCAATAAACAAAAAGACCATAATTCAACATACTCGACGAACATGTAAAACCTTTAATTAGGAAACAGTCAACAAAGTAAACGATAATGAAAAGGAGTAAGACTCCCAACAGAAAAGTGAAACAAAGGAAACGACATGTTTTCAAAAATTCAAATCAATCCAGAGTGAACAAATGAAAACGAAAATAAAGGTAATGAGATCCTCCACCCAGTATCTTCTAGAACGAAACTAAATACAGTAGTTCACAAGACGAATACAAAATGTGAATTCTCAAAATAGTAAAGAGTAGAATATAAATCCAGAAATTAGGTAAAACTTAAATAGAAACACATACCACAATCCTTCACAAGATTAAAATAAGCAAATGTACATCGACAGGTCAAAAAGGTCGTAGTGAATAACTTCTCTAATAGAAACGGGGTAACATATAAGAACGGAGGAAACAGTTTTTATTCCATGGATGATCACGTACCCAAATAAAGACCCGAAAGATAGAACAAGGTAGCCAGATATAAAGACAAAAACACCATCATGGTAAGACAGAACTTCTGACATCGACACATCAAATTAGACTTCAGTTCTTCTAACTAAGGAGGTCGGGGTAAGAAGAAAGAGTTCTGACGAAACCGATAAACCCCAGAAAATCGAGTCAACCATTTCTTAGGTGGACGTTACGTCCTCTGGGGTCAAACTAAGAAACCAGTCTTTCTAACCGACCTCTTCCCTATCCGATGAGTGAGGTTATAAGAACCAGAAGGGACCCCCGAGTCGACCATTTCTTAGGTGAGCGTTACTCCCTCTAAACCCCAAACTAACGACCCAACCCTACAAGGGGACCTCTTGTCTTCCCGATGGGTAAGGTCATAAAACGGGACCTCTTAAGGTGTCTGACATATCAGACACCCCAGCACTCTCATCCTATGTTGACTCGATGAAAGTGAAAGTATTTATCACTTTAAAAAACAAGATCAAGACACTTTTTACGGTAACCATTAAACTATCCCTAACGTAACTCAGACATCTAACGTAAACCGTCATGTCAGTAAAAGTGTTATAACTAAAAAGGGCGGGTCCTTGTACCTTATTGAGAGGTAGACAAATACATCAGAAACTGAAGAAATTAGTCATAGAATATTAAACGACATATGCCAAGAAAACAGAAGAATCCATCCAAATAAGGATATATAAAATAAGAAAAACAACGTTACCACTTACACTAACCCAGGAATCAAAGAGAAATACTCAAAAGTAACAATCATATATTCTTACGTTCATTAAAGACAATAACTAAAACATAAGACACAGTAACGATTTAAGTGACTAAGTCAAGTCAAGTCAGCGAGTCAACACAGACTGATAAACACTGGGGTGCCTGTCGTCGTGCAGTCCGGAGGGTCATGTAGTGGTTGAGGGTCTCAAATGGATTTGAGTACCGGTAACGCAACCACTACGGTAGGTTGGTAGAGTAGGAAACAGTAGGGGAAGAGAAGGACGGGAGTTAGAAAGGATCGTAGTCCCAGAAAAGTTTACTCAGTCGAGAAACGTAGTCCACCGGTTTCATAACCTCAAAGTCGAAGTGGTAGTCAGAAAGATTACTTGTGGGTCCTGACTAGAAATCCTATTTACCAACCTAGAGGAACGCCAGGTTCCCTGAGAGTTCTCAGAAGAGGTTGTGGTGTCAAGTTTTCGTAGTTAAGAAGTCACGAGTCGAAAGAAATATCAGGTTGAGAATGTAGGTATGTACTGATGACCTTTTTGGTATCGGAACTGATCTACCTGGAAACAACTGTTTCATTACAGAGTCGAAAAATTGTCTGACAGATATAACCAGTTTTGAAAGGAAGGTTCTTCATTCGTAGAAAATTAAAGTACCGACGTCAGTGATGGACGTCACTAAAACCTCGGGTTTTGTTATTTCAGTTGGTGACAAAGGTGACAAAGGGGTAGATAAACAGTACTTCACTACCCTGGTCTACGGTACTAGAATCAAAAGACTTACAACTTGAAATTCGGTTGAAAAAAGTGAGAGGAGAAAGTGAAAGTAGTTCTCCGAGAAATCAAGAAGAAGTGAAAGACGGTATTCCCACCATAGTAGACGTATAGACTCCAATAACTATAAAGAGGGTCGTTAGAACTAAGTTCGAACACGAAGTAGGTCGGGTCGTAAAGAGTACTATATGAGACGTATATTCAATTTATTCGTCCCACTGTTATATGTCGGGACTGTATGAGGAAAGGACTAAACCTTGGTCAGACAACAAGGTACATGTCAAGATTGACAACGAAGGACTGGACGTATGTCCAGAGAGTTCTCCGTCCAGTCCACCAGACCATAAGGGTAGAGAAATTCTTAAAAGGTGTCAAATAACACTAGGTGTGTCAGTTTCCGAAACCATATCAGTTATTTCGTCTTTATCTACAAAAGGACCTTGAAAACGAAAAAGTCACTAGGTCGCCTACAACCGTTAAACTAGACACCAAGGAGACGGAAAAGATTTTGGTCGAACTTGTAGACCCTCAAGTGTCAAGTGCATAATGACTTCGGACCGAACCTCTTAAAACTCGTAAACAAATGATCGCACACTCTACTCACGTTAACAAGTCATCAAACTCGTAAGAGACCGTAACGGAAAGCAACCCTAACCTTACTTTTGACTGGAAAACGTCAGGACACCGGTGACGACTCAAAAGGTTCAAACGACCGTATAACTCAAGTTATGAAAGTGTCGTAGTAGAAAATCCTAAACTTTATCGAGATCATTAAAAGACTATCACAGAAATCCCAAAAAATACATATCATAGTACAGTACACGGTAGTCACTCTCGAAATAAAGAAGAAAAGACTAGACCTAAGGAAAATAAAGAAAAAGAAGAGACAAACGACATCGATTCTGAAGGTTTTGATACAACTCACTATCACCACTTTCACCTGTGGGAACACAACAAGGACTAGAATCCCCCTTACGAAAGTCAAAAAGTGGTAACTCTTTTTACAAACGACACCCGAATAATATATACAGGAAATGGTACAACTCCATCTAAGAAAGATACGGGTAAAAACCTTCTCAAAATTAGTATTTACCCATGACTTAAAACAGTTCCCGAAAAAGATATAGATAACTCTAATAGTATTCCAAAAATTAGAAAGTTAAACAATTATACCACATAGTGTGACTAATTAAACGCATATAACTTCTTAGAAACGTAGGGACCTTATTTGGGTTGAACTAGTACCACATACTCGAAAAAGTACGATTTTCGGTTTGATAATTGGTGTCACAGTTACGGTGGAGGTATTATTATACTGGGTATCAACCCACCACCGTCACCAAATCAGTGATTCAGCACAGATTGGGAACACTGGGGCACCTGGTATCAGGAGGTCCGTGGAGACAGGTACTCTAAAGGGTCCGTTCTTATGACCTCACCCAAGGGTAAAGGAAGAGGTTCATACTAGGTATTAATTTGATTACGTCTTACTTTAACATACACCTATTTATTATTTTTTATAATGACTGCCTTTAGTCATGTTACACTTTCATCTTACTTTTCTCTGTTACCACATCTGAGTAATTAAATAAAACAAAATAAGACATTTTCTAGGACTCGGTTCACGATATTACTCTATAAAGAGACCATTATCAAAGTAAGTTAGGAAGGATCTCATATTTTAATTAAAAAACTCCAGAAAAAGTCTAAAAACCAAACCTTTGTAATTTTTTAGAATATTAGTAATGACAAGTAGACACTGATCGGTATAGATCAACTTTAAATATGTAGTCCCTGTATTTCTGAAAGTGGGTGTTTCATTCTTTAATGTTATTGTATTTTTATCACTTCATATCCCTAAAGGCACCACCAGGTCTCAATTCTGAGGTACGAAAGTGAAGTCCCCTGTACCCAAGTTAGGGACCGACCCCTTGATTCTAGAGTGTACGACACACCGAGTCGGTTTTATTATTATTATTCATATTTGTTTCACATTATCCTCACTTTAATAAGAGGATCGAAACAGGTTTTTTCAAGTTGAAATTTAAATAGTATATACGAAATTTCCCCACTCGTGAGGTAAGGTATTAGATTGAAGAAACTTGACTTTACCATAATTTGTAACATTTCTTTAATCACATGTAAGTTTAAAGGTGTAATCTAAATTGGAGAGTTGTAAAATCCTTCCGACACCGTTTCTCTTTCTGTAACAAAAAGAAATCCGATTTTGACATATTTTATTATATATAAGCTTATAAAGAAGTTAATTAGGTAAAGTATACTGGATGATTTTTCTTTAGGGTTTCCTTATGATGTTATTTACTGTGATGGAAGTTGAAAACGTTTGGTGTTTAACAGGGATATTACAGTGTAAAGTAAAATTGGGTTAAAGTTCTTATATTGAGAGGTTAAGAGTTTCCATTAAATCCGACATAAGTTGTGATTTTCCAAAGTCGAAATCAATTATACCAGAAGTAACAACGAACTTGTAGCACATGGATTTTATAACCTTGTTCAATTACACCATTTCGTTGGCCTCCATGACGACACTTACTTTCCGTAAAAGAACACACTGAGGACCTTTTGTTCAAAAAACTGAAATATCTTTGTGACATACATAATAAAATCGTCAGTAGTTCTTTAATGGTTGGATTACGGATATTTGTCTTATCAATTTCGGAGAAATATTGTTTATGATTTGGTTTGACATGTATCATGTGTATGTGTAAAAGTTTTGTGAGTATAATGGATGGTAAATTTGTTTCGAGTAACTAACTCATGACACTGGTTTCCTTAAAATAGGTAACAAAGATTATGTTAAAGTTTACCTTAGTAAACTTTGGAACTAATTTTTACATATGACCATACAGTACATTTCATAATCCCTTATTTTTACCCGAAAAATTCTGGGTAATATGTTTAAAACAAGAAACTCCTTGTCTTTCTTCGTTTTATTGTGTATCCTAAATTTTATTACGTTTCGAACGATGTTACGGGTAGGAATTAAAAAAGGATGGTATCCCAATATATTTCTTTGTTTTAATAGTTTACCTTCTGGTGTGTCTCCGTAGGTGTTCGTAACATTTTTAGTTAAATTCTTCACGTTGACACCAACAGAAAGGACCCAAAAATTAATACACAAACAAACGGTACCACCGGATTAAATCAGTTCTTCTACTCGGTTGTAATTTTCGACCATCCTCTCCATTCATTAGGGGTCCCACCCAACGAACACGAGCCCTCAAATTTTCGATGTATATGTCTCCGTCTTCGGTTCCGGGTAAACTCTTCCCCCAGGTGTACTGTTTGTCACTTTCCGCTCGTTTAGTTTAAAAAGTGTTAATCAACTTGTTGTTGACACTGTCCAAATCGCGAATCGTAAAAGTAAACACACGAGTTTAAACCAATAGACAGGAGAAAATACGTTTACGCTACACTGTCCTCTTCGACCCTCGCGAACTCGTCCGGTTAGTGAGTGTTGTCCCCGATCCCGTCGAGCCGACTCTCCGGCCCTAATTTACCTGACCTACGACTACCTACTTACTGTCCTTGGCGCGACTTTCGGAGTACTTGACTAAATTTTGAAGATTCCCTCCTACGGTTCTTATATTAATACGAAATACGGGGTCGGATTTGACAGTTTTTATTTTTCTATTTTCTTCTTATATTTAACATGGTTTACTTATAATAGTCGTAAGTATTAAATTGATTTGGGTCATACAAATAGGATGTAACTTTTTACCTATTCTAACCTTTCGATACAAGAACATGGTGTCCGGAATCCTGACGCCGTTTCAAATCGTGAAAATTTCACCTCGGTTACCTTCCTTTAGACTCTGTAGTGTCCAAAAGAGAATTGTCTGAAGGTAGAGGTTGTTCCGTCTCCAGGAGAGACGTCAACTACGTCAGTCAAGTAGAAGTTTATATAGAGACGTTTCTCCAGTCCAAGTCCTACCGTAGCGGAAACACGAGTCCTGGAACCTCTCGTTGGTGGTCGTGGGTCCTGTGAGACTCCCTGGTGAAGGTACTTACCCATCCCACAAACCGGTTGTCAGATAATAAGATACTTCGGTCTTCACGACCTTTTGTGATCCTGAACAATGGATCAAGCGAAACGGATCCAGAATATTAAGACGACAAAGATTTATAAGAATTATCTTAAAAAATGTTATGGAGTAAAGAGTCTCCCATCCCAGAGGACAGACTCTCGTCCCTATTATTGATAACGGGAGACAAGGAAAGTTGTAGAGTTAATTGTTGAAGAGATAATAGTGAGGTGTATGTGTGTGTGGAGGAAGACCCTTCTGTAGTTACTGAAGTCTGTTTTTCTTTTTCGGGTGTATATACATGAAATACCTATTTATATAGATATAAACCCGAAGGGTCCACCGTGATCAACATTTCTTTCTTTCACTTTCACTTCAGCGAGTCAGCACAAGCTGAGAAACGCTGGGGCACCTGACATCGGGTGGTCCAAGGAGGACTGTTACCCTAAGAGGTCCGTTCTCATAACCTCACCCAACGGTCAAGGAAGAGGCCCCCTTAGAAAGGCTGTGTCCCTAGTTTGGGTCCAGAGGGCGTAACGTCCGTCTGCGAAATTGGAGACTCGGTGGTCCCTTCGAGGGGACGGACGATTAGGTCCTCTGTATTCTCTACATCCAAACTAGGAACCCACCCATTCTAAGGGACCTCCTTTACCGTGGAGTAAGGTCATAAACACGGACCTCTTAGGGTACCTATCTTCTCGGACCGTCCGATATCAGGTATCCCAACGTTGACTACACTGAATCGTGCGTGTGTGTGTGTAGTGTATAGATATATAGAGAGGTACAGACATATTTCCCTGTTACATTAGAATTTAAGAAAAATATTTTTCCCTCCTATGGTTTGTTATGAAATACTCCTCTACATCTTTCATTTTTACCATTGTTTCCATTTGGTACAAATTTACTCGATGTATTATGAGTATAAGTTCTTTATGTGTCCATAATTTTACATTAAACAACGTCCACTAACTATGATAATCAATTATCTTTGAAAAACGAGATGTTCTTTGAAATTGTATTAGACAATAGAATCAGAATTTTAGTAGTAAGGAAAGATGTCCTAATTAATGATATCTCTTACAGTATGCTAAGTCTTTTATGATTAACCATATGTACGAATAAATTAATTTTTAATTTTATGACTAGGGCACGTTTCATAAGCTGGAATGACACGATTACTCTTTCTTTAGAAATTTGGATAGAAATGTTCTGTTATTATTATAATGTTTAATTTACAAACAATGAATTCGAAAAATTTTAACAAATATCTTCATTTTTATATATATGTCCTTCCACGTGTTTAGTATTCACTGCAAATTGTTTCATTTGTGTGGACGTATTGGTGGTAAGTCTACTTTTTCATATCGTAATGGTTACGGTGTCTTTGGACCATTACGGAGAAGAGTCAGTGACTGGGGAAGTTCATAACTATATTGGTGAGATTAAAGTAGTCGTGTCGAACCAAAACGGGTAAAAACTTTGAGTATCTTTAACTTAGACTAATTCAGATGAGAAACATCAGAAAACACCCCTCTGCTCTCACTGATTATGAAATAAGTTATAATACAAACACTGTAGACGTAACAACGCACTGTCATCAAATATGAAAGAGTAACGTCTCATCAGGTGACACGCGTACCGTATAAGAAGGGCAACTACCGGTGACCAAACGACGGTCGTTGTAAGAACGGGTAAATGAAAGTCAAGTCAAGTCAGCGAGTCAGCATAGGCTGAGAAACGCTGGGGTACTTAGCGTCGTGCGGTCCGGAGGGACAGGTAGTAGTTGAGGGCCTCAAGTGAGTCTAAGTGCAGGTAACTCAGTCACTACGGTAGGTCGGTAGAGTAGGAGACAGTAGGGGAAGAGGAGGACGGGGGTTAGGGAGGGTCGTAGTCTGAGAAAAGGTTACTCAGTTGAGAAGCGTACTCCACCGGTTTCATGACCTCAAAGTCGAAATCGTAGTAAAGAAGGTTTCTTTAGGGTCCCGACTAGAGGAAGTCTTACCTGACCAACCTAGAGGAACGTCAGGTTCCCTGAGAGTTCTCAGAAGAGGTTGTGGTGTCAAGTTTTCGTAGTTAAGAAGCCGTGAGTCGGAAGAAGTGTCAGGTTGAGAGTGTAGGTATGTACTGAGGACCTTTTTGGTATCGGAACTGATCTACCTGGAATCAGCAGTTTCATTACAGAGACGAAAACTTTTACGATAGATCCAACTAGTATTCAAAAGAAGGTTCCTCATTCGTAGAAAATTAAAGAACCGACGTCAGTGGTAGACGTCACTAAAACCTCGGGGTTTTTTATTTCAGTTGGTGACAAAGGGGTAGATAAAGGGTACTTCACTACCCTGGTCTACGGTACTAGAAGTAAAAGACTTACAACTCGAAATTCGGTTGAAAAAGTGAGAGGAGAAAGTGAAAGTAGTTCTCCGAAAACTCAAGGAGAAGTGAAAGACGGTATTCCCACCATAGTAGACGTATAGACTCCAATAACTATAAAGAGGGTCGTCAGAACTAAGGTCGAACACGAAGAAGGTCAGGTCACAAAGAGTACTACATGAGACGTATCTTCAATTTATTCGTCCCACTGTTATATGTCGGAACTGCATGAGGAAAAGGATAAACCTTGGTCAGACAACAAGGTACAGGTCAAGATTGACAACGAAGGACTGGACGTATGTTCTGAAGAGTTCTCCCTCCAGTCCACCAGACCATAAGGGTAGAGAGAGCCTTAAAAGGTGTCAAATAACACTAGGTGTGTCAGTTTCCGAAACCGTATAAAAGTAAAGATACCTCAGATATAGATCTGCGTCCTAAAGACCCAGTAACTTACATGTGTATATATATTTGTACTGAGGTGTCGAAATCGTCTAGGAGGGATTGTCAAAAGATTTCATTTCATTTCGGGAAAAATATATCAGTCCTTTAGAGTGATACAGGAAACTTTGAAAGAAAATCCAATGGTTCCCTTTTTTAGTTCTTCTTTCTTTCTTCTGTTAACTGATTTTAATTTATGTGTACCCCAACTCCCTCCACTCACGAGTCAACACAGACTGAGAAAACACTGGGGTACCTGACATCCGGTGATCCGAGGAGACAGGTACCCTAAAGGGACCGTTCTTATGACTTTATCCAACGGTAAAGGATGGGGTCCCGCAGAAGGACTGGGTCCCTAACTTGACACAGAAGACACAGAAGACGTAACCGTCCACCTAAGAAATGGTGACACGGTGGACCTTCGGGTATTCATGTGTACGGTGTGTGCGTTAAGTGTCGGTCTTTTATTACACGGAATTAACTTCGGACTTACGACTAAAGAGGATCGGGACGGTTATACCATATATGGAGCGACATATTTCTTTCTCACCGTCAAGGTCGACGTTGAGTCTGACCTTTACTAGTCGAACAACTCACTGAAACGTTTTCACACGGTACTTTGACTTCAATCTATATAGACGGGTGTTTAGGGTTAAAATACAGTCTGTCCCCTAGGTGGAATTTAGTAAGTCTTGTACTTGATAAAAAATGTAAAGAAAAATTTAATCGATTGATTAAAATAATGACCTCATATTAACGGAATGTTACAACACAATTAAAGACGATATGTTGTTGCACTTAGTCGACACTCCTCTATGTATAGGGGAGAGAGACCTCGGAGGGAGGGTGGGGTGGGCAGAGCCAGTGGTGTCTCGTACCCTGACTTGAGGAACACAATATGTCGTCGAATGACGATCGGTAGATAAAATGTGTACCATTACATATGTACAGTCACGATGAGAGGTTTCTCGGTACAGAAATAGGGAGATTGTGTAGATTAAAATAGGAAAATCTTGTTATCTTCCGGACAACGTAAAGGTAGATCTTTACGTGAAAAAGTCACCCACTTACCTGTCTCAGAAGTGTTCAGTCAGAGTGTCGGGTAGTATGTGTTGTCTCCCGGACCTATAATAATAATCGGTCAGTAACGTACTTACTCGAGTAGACGATGGTTTTACCCCATGCACGTCGAATTTTTTCTTTTAGGTTGACGATGGTGATGATGGTTCGTCCAGTTGTGTATCAGTGTTGAGTTTCGTAGTTGTTGGTTTGGGGGACTCGTTGTAAATTCAGTTGAAGTCCTTTTACATGCCAGACCAGATGAGAGTGAAAAGGGGTCGTCCAAAGTTATCGAGTTTCCCTCTCCTCTGACTTTCGATCTAGAGAAGGGGATTCCACCGGGGACCAGACTTTTAAGGGGGTGAAATGTGACCTTTGGTAGTAACAGATGTCTCAATTCAAAAAGGATAACAAAAAAACGTGTGTGACTTTCACTTCAAAAGTGGGTGATCACGTGTTAGTCGTACATGAAGACACCCAAGACAAATTGGAAGGAAGACCATTGACTCAAGAGAAGAACTGGACTCAACACTACGAGTAAAGAGTATTGAATTATGAAATAAAGTACAGTAAGAGGTCGTACTCTCAGAGATGAAGACACAAGGACCTCTACGACCCAGGAAAGGACCTCCCGAAACTAAATCCCCACGTATGTACACAGGACTCAGTGAGTCAGTACAGGCTGAGAAATACTGGTGTTTCTAACATCGGGTGGTCCGAGAAGACAGGTACCCTAAGAGATCCGTTCTTATAACCTCACCCAAAGGTACGGGAGGAGGTCCCCTGGAAGGACCTGGTCACTAGTTTGGGTACAGATAACACAGAGGACGTAACGTTCACTAAGAAATAGGTGCCTCGATGGACCCTTCACCAAAGTCCAGTAGGAAAAGGTTTAGAAACGTGTTAGGGGACTACTTAGAGAGGTTGAGGGTAGGGGGAAGGGTCGGTCACAACGGAGAAGAGAAGAGAGACTCAGAGGTCTAAACTAGTCGTGTCAAGGTTCAACGAGGGACCATGACAGTGGGTCTCTATAAATTTGAAGGTAGATTTACGAAGTAGGGAGGAGAGAATCCGTCAGGGGTAACGTAAAGGTCCGGATGTAGTAACTGTCATCTAAGAATTGGTTAACATTCTTATTAGTGGTTATTAACATCGAGTTAAAAGATCTGAGACGGATTTGGTTTGTTTGGGACGTTTATGTTTATTAAACGTCCCTCTTTAGGAAAAAGTTATCACGGTTTTATGAATTCGAAGGGAAGAGGTGGTCTGTCTAAAAATGAGTGGGGAATTGTGAGTCGAGTCCACAGTATGAGACACACCTTGGACGTCGTGGAGGAAGTCTGTCAATCGGTAAAGTACAAAATTTGAAGTGCTTTGGTAATGTTGTAAAGCGTATGACATAACTTCAATGGATGATCCTGTAGACGTAAGGCGTGACCCGGTACTTGAGACGTTTTCGTTTTCGACATAGACAAGTGTGAAATATTGGGTTAAGTTAAGTCGTTTAAAAGTCGTGACTCGTGGCACAGTTAAAATTTCAGTCATGAATGATTTATAAAGTACGTTCTTATTTTCACTGTCTTCTATTTAAATGTAATATAATTTTGAGAAAGATTTTTAAAGACCGTCTTTGAAGGAAAGAATAAAGACGAAGGTTTTCCTTTTTCATAGAAAAGGGTCTTAGGTACAAATCCGGTCCCTTGGAGTTCCAAACAAAAAAAAGGTCAAACAAAATGTGAATATCTAAATTTACTACTTGTAGAACTTGATATAACGTATCGTGTGTGTTGGAACCTCCATTGGATCAGATCCCTCTATCGATTATGTACCGTCAATGTTACGACGAGAGATGGAAGACGTGAGTGTCGTTCGTCTGTCGTGATTAGCTAGGAAGAGTAATTCGGGTCTGAACCGAAATCTTAAGAGTCGAGTCGGGAACTGTTCAATGAAAGATCTCAACCACCAGTTCTACATAGGATGAATAGTAAAGACCAGACCAAGTAAAAGAAAGAAAGAAAATTAAAAATACCTAGTAAAAGAAAATAGTGTCTATACGTTTCATTCCAGGTCTCTCCAGTTTACTGAAACGCTCCCGTGTCTCAGTCAATCACCATCTCAGATTTCACCTTACCTTGGGACCAGTGACTTCCGAAAAAGGTGATCTTATATGAAAAATAACGATATCAGTCAATTATTTTTAATTATGAAGCAAGTAGAATACACATACACGGACAATATATACTATGTATGATCAAATGTTGGGAATGAATGATGAAAAGTTGGTTACACAGTATTTCTGGAGGAACCTCACATTATAGTTCGGTCAGAAGGGAATTTTAGTACCTCCGTAGTAAAAAGTTTTTGACCGACGTCGAACCAGACCGAGAAATCCTGTTCGTCACGTAAAAAAATTCAGTTTTCATTCTACGGAGAGTTTCAAAGACATTTTCAACATTTCGTGTTTTCTTACGTTACTTTTTCTTCGTGGTTACTCAAATTGACAAACCATTGGAAGAATATCGAAGAATCGGATAGTTTCTACATAAACTTTTTTTTATCGATACCTTTAATATTATATTCGTTCTGAACAGTAGATA
The DNA here is from genome assembly GCA_006410555.1 of Capra ibex. NCBI lineage: Eukaryota > Metazoa > Chordata > Mammalia > Artiodactyla > Bovidae > Capra > Capra ibex. The sequence goes on along the minus strand of SJYO01048061.1, from coordinate 23,177,348 downwards.
TCAAGTAAATCATTAAAGATAATTGTAAAAGTAATAGGAGAAGGTAGGACCACAGTGACGTGGTCATGTACCCCTATAGTTCATCCTAAGATCTTGAAAGAATTGTCATAAAAATTCTACGAGTTTACGACACTAATGGATAGAAATAATGTGTGTTTATGAAGGAACATTTACTTGCATACATTTTCTTTTGTTCTTTATAATTCATACACGTTCTGAGACAAAAGAAAAGGTCTCGTATTTTGGGTTGTAAAAGGTTTCCCCATCCAAACAAAGAAGGGTCACCCAACTCTCCATATTCTTTCTTTGTTTCTTTCAACTTTATTTAATTTTAGAGTCTAAGGAATCGGAGAAAAAGAAACTCATCGCATGACTTTTTAGGAGAGTTTCTTAGTTGTGGGTCCTATGGAGTAATGATCTTTATCTCTCCCTTTACTCTCTCCCTCATTTCTTTTTCGTTGGGGAATCGGACTCTTATCTATTTTCTTCCGCTTGTTTCAAGGACCTACACCTTAATGTGTTTCCAATCGGTAGACTCCTATTCTTTACTATATTTGATAATGGTTTATTGTTACTATCGGAGCCCCTTTTGACAGACTAAAAACACCTGGTTAGTCTTCATCGACATTGACTGGAGACCGTCTATAAAGTCGTTGTTACGCAGGTAAATAAAGTTTCGTACTGAATGTTCATGTCGTTTAAATACTGTCACCAGGACACCTGTACGGAGAAGTTTCTGGATCCTATAGTTCGGTTTCATAATCGTTAAAATAGAAAGGTTGTTAGGGACTACCGTCGACAACGACAATGAATGGATGATGGAGAGTCTGGGTGCGGCTTGGGAGATATAAACCGAAACATTGCGCCCACAGACACTTGATGTAAAGGGTCTGATTTGACGGTCACCCTCTGCGACAACCCTCTGGTGGCTCTTTCTTTGCTTTTTTTCTTCGAGAGTGTCATACTTTCGTAGATGTGACGGTGTACATTTTATCTAGCGGTTACCTTTAAACGACAAACTGAGTCCCTTGAGTTTAGTCCCGAGACATTGTCGGATGTTCCCACTCTTTTCCATCCCCACCCTCCCTCCAAGTTCTTCCTCCCCTGTCTACATATGGATACCAATTAAGTACAGCTCCATACCGTCTTTAGTTTGGTTATAACATTTCGTTAGTAGCCAGTTAATTTTTATTTGCTGATAAAATTTTTCTTCGAGAGTGAAGGTCGAGAGTACACATAGGAAGGTCGTAGAAAATAGTCAAAGTCTTAGTCGACACACACTAGGAGAGTCTAGTCAGGTTCGTCGTCGACTCTCAGTCAGGGAGAAGGTTCTGTCAATTGACAAGGGAAGAAAAGACACGAGAAGTCTCTCGTTGCGGGAGAGATGGTGAAATTTTGACCATCTGACCATTTTGACCATTGATGTGAAGTAATAGGTAAAAGCATTTGACAATGTACTCAGATAGTGAACCTCTATTTTTCCATTACAATGCCTCGGGTTCGAGGACAAGTGGTGTCCTGTGCGTCCGGTTATTTAGCCCTCTACCCAACAACCTCGTTCCTTATTACTGAAATTACCCTTCCGATCGTTTAACTCTTCCACTGTCTGTTCGGAGAGTTTTTTAGAAGGGAATCAGTCTTAATTCCCAGGAAAATATATGTTATCTCCTTTTCCTTCTCTGAAAGTTACCTTAGTTGGTCACCGTCTCGACCGGACAATTCCCAGTGACCAACTGTCAATGAGCGAACGAACCCCCTCCCCGGATGGCCCCACGAGTCGGTTACCGACTCGTCCTGGCAATGTCGACCACGGATAGACCTACCTCGTACGTCCGACCACGGTCTACGGAACCCAGGGGAGACCCTGGTGGTGATGTCATTGTGTTGATGTACAAACGATATACGCGTACTTGACTTATTTTCTGCTCGTCACTTGTCAGTGACGGTCTGAAACTTCCTCCGTTGCACTAATAAGTGACTAGTACTATGTATAGAGAATGTACTGTTACACACCTCCCTTCTCGATCACCACTATAAACATGAACTATGTCAATTAGTGTCAATTATATAACACCATATACAATCAGCGACTCAGTACAGGCTGAGAAACGTTGGAGTATCTGACATTGGACGTTCCGAGGAGACAGGTACCTTAAGAGGTCCGTTCTTAATGACCTCACCCAACGGTAGAGGAAGAGGTTTATATGACACCATTGACTAAACTTAGTACCATAAACTCCTAACCACAATAAATTCATTTCACGTCAGTGATTTTAAACACGTGTAACATTACCAGATTTCGTTCCCGACGGATATCAATAAACACAATTCTGAGTTGTTAAACCCTCAAGTATTGAAGGAAAACTTACAATGTATTGAGTGGGTTACATGGAGGTCTATGTGAACTTTGCTTAAGTATCATTTTATAAGACTTGCTACCTCAAGACAGGTAAGAGACATAAGAAATAAAGCAGTACGATAAATGTGGAGAAGACCGTAAGTGTGTGATCTACACGATCAGCACTACTAAACACGGGTGACTGAGTAAAAAGTGACTCTCGACGAGACGAGTCGTCCAAAAACACATTCTTATCGGCTCATATAATGTATCTAATGTCAACAGACCATGTCTCCAACTAAGTTACAATCGTTAAAGAGTGTTGAAGGACAAAATATTAAGGTGTGTAGGTACGGGAAAGGAAACCCTGTAACGAAATAATCCCATTCGTCGTCTATAAATGACGGTACAACCACCGACCCGTCATACTGAACAAACTCGACTTCTTTATGTCCACCTGTACCGTTGAACGGTCAGACTCCAGAGTTCTGTGTACTGAACAAACAAATAGACGGTACTCTTCTCTTAAGGGTTCTTCGAGGAGGAGGAAGTCGATTCCGGGGTCACCTTGTCTCGACTTCGGTTACGTATTGGACCTCGTTTCAAAGGGTCAACTGGGGTCAACATCGACTACGTGGTAGTTGGACACCTGTACGTCCTTTTACTTCCTACTCAAACCCCACAAAGTAATGTGGTGGTGGAGGTAGAGAGAGAGAGAGGACGAGAGAGAAACCATTATCGACTAATTATATCCTGTTGTCATACGTGAATTGGTGAATATTAGGTGAGAGACTTTAATGTGATATCTAAGATGTCATATCTTACGATTCAATGAAGTCAGCACAGACTGAGACACGTCGGGGTATCTGCCGTCAGGTGGTCCGAAGGGGTAGGGACCCTAAGAGGTCCGTTCTTGTGACCTCACCCAACGGTAAAGGAAGAGGTTACGTACTTTCACTTTCCACTTTCACTTCAGTGAGTCAGTACAGACTGAATCGCTGGGGTACCTGACGTCGGATGGTCCGAGGAGGTAGGTACCTTAAAAGGTCCGTTCTCATGACCTCACCCCACGGTAACGGAAGAGGTTGTCATATCTTATCGTTAGGGGTTTGAAATAACCGTGATAAGTTACGAAAGTACCTTCTGTAAAAAGGGTGTCTAGTCTCACCCCTCCTACCGAAGTCCTACTAAGTTCGGGTAATGTAAATGATACGTGAAATAAAGATAATAATAATGTAATCGAGGTGGAGTCTATTAGTCCTCCAACCCCTAGGGACCATATCTTATGTTTCGTCTTACCTCTTCTTTGTTTCTCTTTCGATTATGTGATACCTTTTCTCCATATCGCGCCGTAGAAAGTTGGAACTTATTAAAACGTCAAGGACTTGTATACATGGAGAATTCGGTCAAAGGGGGGTTCTACGTCTCGAGTATCCCTCACGACCTTCGTCGAGTTCAAGAAACGCTATGTTTTTCGAGTCGAGAGTCTCAAGGTGTCCGAGGTACCGTGAAAGTCAATCCCGAGGTCTCATAAATCATCGTCGACCTCATTTCGTCCCCTTTGTGACTCTGAAAGGTGTCCTAAGGGGTGTAGATGTGATTTGGTCTAGTCTCCCATTTAGGTTGAGTAGAAGGGTCTACTCTGTGACCCCCACCGACCACCTTGATAGGGTGTAGGTAACAGTAATGTTGAAAGACTTGGAAGAAAAGGGGTTCTGTACCTCGAGTCTCCACGACAAAAGATAGGGGGTTCTGAACTATTTATTAATAATTAGGTCACTCAGTAATGGTACAGGGTTTATTTAGGAACTGAATGTGTCGAAGTAGTGTAAAAAGTTAACAAGTCACTCTTTCCACAAAAAAGTCGGAACGAAATGTATACTCCTCTGACTGTGGATATGAGACTAAACGAACTACAGTGTATCCTTATGATTTCGGTCCACGAGAGAGACGAATGAAATACGATGACCAAAGAGTCTTCGTGGGACACTTCCAAACGTAATGAGGTCCATAGTTCTGTGTCGAACTTTCTCTGTGTATCAAGTCTCTGTCTTTTTTGCTTTTCGTTTAACACACAGAAAATAAGGATCGTTCGTATCTGTTTGTGCAAAAAGAATGTATCCCACACAAAAATTCCGACCACAGTCCAAAACAATAAAGTAGAAAGAAGTGACCCTAAGAAGAAGAGTGGTTATAGGGAAAAGGGTGTAAATAATAAGTTTTAAAGGGAAGAGAGAAAAGGGTCTTTTTGGGTCTCTTCGAATTAGGTAAATAAAATGTTTATAAAACCTACGCATGATACTCGTTCCATGAATGTAAAACATTACCTGTTAATAAATTCTGAGGTCAACACAATTCTAAACACCCTAACTAACACTTGCTGTTAGTCGTAGCGGGTCGTGAACTGTGGACGGAGTCAGTACTGGTTTTCGTGATATTTTTACCTAAATTTTATGTCTCAAACCAATCAAAGAATGTAAAGACCGACGGTGCAAGGCAAACCGAACTGTTGGTGTGAGATCGTATGTGATCTTATGAGTGACGAGAGTGTTGAGGAGACAGTAGGGAAGGATGCGACCTGGGACTTTACAGAATAGTTAAGATTTGTTTAAGGGAATATAAGAATTAGAGGAGGAAGGGTAACTGAGAAAAGGAAGTCAGATATTTTATACGAGTACACAGATGATAAGAATTTTCTTTTTTGGTGGTGGTGGAAAGGGAATGGGTCGTTCGGTGTTGTGACTTAAAACGGAAGGTGAAAGGAGGTAAGTCTCCGGTGTATCTCCTCCCCGAAGGGAGTATCGAGTCAACCATTTCTTAGACGGACGTTATGTCCTCCGGTCCAAGTCTACAATCAGAGGTGGATTGGAGAGTCAATGAGAAGTAAGGTATCGTCATACAGAAACGAAAGGTGATTTGATGCATATCTGAATACTTGACAGTTTATGTCGAACTGAAATGAACTGAAGAATAAACTAGTTTGAGAGTAAACACTTCAAGAGAGAAGGAAACCCAAAACACTGTAGTGAAGTCAAACCAGAAAAGGAAAGTAGATGAAGTTCCAGTGGAGGAGGAGGTCAAGAACGTGTACTACCTCAAGTGGTAGGAATGTGAGGGGAGACGTACGATGTACAACAGAGACCTCTTAGAGGAAGTACATCTACCAAGGGTCCGGACAGAGACGTAGGGTCTGAAGAGAGGACTCTGTAGACGGGTGTCAAGTGAAGGTAAAGTTATACGGTGTCCGGGACTTCGAGTTGTAAGTCTTTACTCAAGTTGAAGAAAAGGACAAGATGTTTGGACGAGGGTTAGGGTGTTCGGGGAAGAGTGTTGGTAGGTTGAAATGACGAGTGGGGTCTTTGGACCGAAAAGAGACGGTATCTTTTTTGGGTCCAAAGACCCCACTCGTCATTTTAACCTACATCGTACATCGTAAGTCTCCCTTCTCATTCCTACCAGTTGAGGTGATAAACGTCCTTGACCTCCTCCTCCACTGGAACTTCATCTACTTTCAAACGATCCTCTTTTCTGGTTTGACTTCACTACAGTGTTTTGGGTTTCCTTCTCTCTTGAAGTGTTTACTCTCAAACTAGTTTATTCAGTTCATTCCAGTTCGACATAAACTGTTAAGTATTCAGATATGTATCGAATTACCTTTCTTTTCTGTATGACGATACCTTACTTCTCATTGTCTCTACAATCCACCTCTAATTGTAGACTTGAACCAGAGACTTCGTCTAAACATCTTGTCCTTTTCTTCAACTTGAGTAAAGACTTACAACTCGAAGTCCCGGACACCGGATAACTTTACCTTTACTTGACACCCGTCTACAGAGTCCTCTCTTCAGACCCTACGTCTCTGTCCAGACCCTTGGTAAATGTATGTCCTCTAAGAGGTCTCTCCTGTAACCAACACTATTCCCCGAACACCCTAACCCTCGTCCAAACATCTTGTCCTTTTCTTCAACTTGAGTAAAGACTTACAACTCAAAGTCCCGGGAAGTGAGAGGAATGGGAACGTTTTTAGTAGAAAATTTTGACATTTATATTAGTAAATTGTGAGATGAACGGTCCTCTTTATAGTTATTGGAATCTATACGTCCACTGTGGTGGGAATACCGTCTTTCACTTCTCCTTGATTTTTCGGAGAATTACTTTCACTTTCCTCTCACTTTTTCAACCGAATTTCGAGTTGTGAGTCTTTTAATTCTAGTACCGTAGACCAGGGTAGTGAAGTACCTTTTATCTACCCCTTTGTCACCTTTGTCACAGTCTGAAATAAAACCACCCGAGGTTTTAGTGACGTCTACCACTAACGTCGGTACTTTAATTTTCTGCGAATGAGGAACCTTCCTTTCAATACTCGTTGGATCTATCGTATAAGTTTTCGTCTCTGTAATGAAACGGTTGTTTCCAGGTACCAAAGGTCACCAGTACATATCTACACTCTCAACCTGACACTTCTTCCGACTCACGGTTTCTTAACTACGAAAACTTGACACCATAACCTCTTCTGAGAACTCTCAGGGAACCTGACGTTCCTCTAGGTTGGTCAGGTAGGATTCCCTCTAGTTAGGACTCACAAGTAACCTTCCTGACTACGACTTTGAGGTTATGAAACCGGTGGAGTACACTTCTCAACTGAGTAACCTTTTCTGGGACTACGAACCTCCCTAACCCCCGTCCTCCTCTTCCCCTGCTGTCTCCTACTCTACCGACCTACCGTAGTGGCTGAGTTACCTGTACTCAAACCCATATGAGGCCCTCACCCACTACTTGTCCCTCCGGACCGTACGATGCTAAGTACGCCAACGTTTCTCAACCTGTACTGACTCACTGACTTGACTGACTGGGAGTGAAGACAGAAAGAAAGTTAGGTCGTGGAAGAAAGAATATTTGAAATTTTGGAACGTCAAGGGAGGGGAGGTTGTAGTGTCCCACTTCAAGTTTCGAAAATGGTACGAGGTTTGGAACAAAGAAAAGTCTGAGGATAGGATCGAAGATAAAAGGTATTTCGGAAAAGTCAAGTCAAGTTATGTCAAGTCAGCGAGTCAGCACAGACTGAGAAACACTGGGGTACTTAGCGTCGTGCGGTCCGGAGGGACAGGTAGTGGTTGAGGGTGTCAAGTGGGTTTGAGTACAGGTAACTCAACCACTACGGTAAGTCGGTAGAGTAGGAGACAGCAGGGGAAGAGGAGGACGGGGTTTAGGGAGGGTCGTAGTCTCAGAAAAGGTTACTCAGTTGAGAAGTGTACTCCACCGGTTTCATGACCTCAAAGTCGAAATCGTAGTCAGGAAGGTTTCTTGTGGGTCCTGACTAGAGGAAATCTTACCTGACCAACCTAGAGGAACGTCAGGTTCCCTGAGAGCTCTTAGAAGAAGTCGTGGTGTCAAGTTTTCGTAGTTAAGAAGTCGTGAGTCGGAAGAAGTGTCATGTTGAGAGTGTTGGTATGTACTGGTGACCTTTTTCGTATCGGAACTGATCTGTCTAGAAACAACCGTTTCATTACAGAGTCGAAAATTTATACGATAGATCCAACCAGTATTGAAAGGAAGGTTCCTCATTCGTAGAAACTTAAAGTACTGACGTTAGTGGTAGACGTTACTAAAACCTCGGGGTTTTTATTTCAGACTGTGACAAAGGGGTAGATAAAGGGTACTTCACTACCCTGGTCTACGGTACTAGAATTAAAAGACTTACAGTTCGAAATTCGGTTGAAAAAGTGAGAGGAGAAAGTGAAAGTTCTCCGAAAAATCAAGGAGAAGTGAAAGACGGTATTCCCACCACAGTAGACGTATAGACTCCAATAACTATAAAGAGAGCCGTTAGAACTAAGGTCGAACACGAAGAAGGTCGGGTCACAAAGAGTACTACATGAGACTTATATTCAATTTATTCGTCCCACTGTTAAATGTCGGAACTGCATGAGGAAAAGGATAAAGCTTGGTCAGACAACAAGGTACCTTTTTCGTTTTCTCAAGGTCTTGTTGTAGATAAAGACGAAATAACTGATACGGTTTCGGAAACTGACACACCTAGTGTTATTTGACACCTTTTAAGACTTTCTCTACCCTTATGGTCTGGTGGACTGGACGGAGAATTCTTTGGATATACGTCCAGTCCTTCGTTGTCAATCTTGACCTGTACCTTGTTATCTGATCAAGGTTTATCCTTTTCCTCATGTAGTGTCTGATAATTATTCATGAAGAAAAACGGTAAGGAGACTCTTGAATAAAAGTAATAAACTATAAATACCTTTGATAAAAAGGGAATTTATAGTTCTTTTTCACTTCTCGATTTTTACCTAATACCCTACCGTTCTACAAACAAATGGGTACCAGAACTCTCCACATACTGTCCTTTATCCTCTACACAATTTTTGTTTGTTCGTTCGAGACTCGTCTACGACACGTGACCCAGTGTCCTTGTTTCGACTATCTCGACCTCTTCGTAGTGACTGAAAGAGTACGGTACCCCGTCGAAACCGTAGGACCCTTCCCCTCTCCCTGTGACACACCCAATGGTCATTCCGTCGCAAAGTTGTCTCCGGTGTATCACCACCCCGAAGGGAGCATCGACTCAACCATTTCTTAGACGGACGTCGCGTCCTCTGACCCAAGTTAAGGACCCAACCCTCCTAGGGGACCTCTTCCTTTACCGTTGGGTGAAGTTCACAAGAACGAACCTCTTAGGGTACCTGTTTCCTCGGACCGTTCGATGTCAGGTACCTCACCGTCTCAGGCTGTCCTGATTTCGTTGCTTTGGTGGTAGTGGTGTATGCCATCGTCGACACCACTTCTCAGGTCTGACTTAGATCATTCCTTCTTACATTCTACTCTACAAACCCTTTAAGACTCAATATTAACCCTTTCTACCATTTCCCCCCTACGATCAATCGTCAAAGTGTCCACCCCCGATACATCGCTTACCATAAGGATGAATTTTTCTCTTCACTTCAGTAAACTACCCTTGAGAAAATTAAGGTAATGGTTTGGATTTTAGTGTTACTTAAAAAAAGAGAAGAAAGGGGATCAATGTCACTCCCAAACAGAGAATGATAGATTCCTACCAGGAAGATTAACACGAAATCTAGAAAAGAGTAGGGTAGAAAACCCGGGTTATTTGATCGTATTTGATCGTAGTAGTGGAAAAATGACCCTGAGGAAAGACGTCTCTAAGTTTGCACTAATTCAGAGACCGGAGGGAAATAGGGTAGACGGAACGTCTGAAGAATTGTAAAGAGAAGATGGGAATTTTTAGAAGAGTTTTTTGGACTCGGAATGGGAGTAAAGAACGGAGTCGTATCGGGTGAAACAGACACAATTAACGAGTCAGTACAGATTGAAAACGCTGGGGTACGTGACATCGGGTGGTGTGAGAAGACAGGCACCCTAGGGGTACGTTCTAGGGAACGTACCCAACGGTAAGGGAAGAGAGATAGGTAGTAATTTTTCGTCACCCAACGGTAAGGGAAGAGAAAACAGATAGGTAGTAATTTTTCGTCTCTTCGTTTTGTTTATCTGTTTTTGTGTAAGGTCCCAATAGTTACTGTAGACATAGGATTCTAGCTCACCTGTAAAAGTGTAAAGTAGAAATAGAACGTTGTAAACTTTGACAATTAGTAAAGGAATAAAGATTTTGTTTCACCCTAAAACAAAAATATCAAACCGGAGATATTTAGGGTAAGGACCAAAAGAAAGATGGGGACAGTAACGGGGAAGATTAAAAGGAAACGTGTTAGATGGGTGTAATAGACCTAATTTACATCTCAAGGAGTGAGATATATGAACTAGGGATCCTTAAAGGACCAGTGGGTGTCTAATTCTAAAGACATCATTTATTAAGAGTTGTAACACATAGAGACACGACATCGGTGTGACCCAAAGAGAGTAAGAAGTTTACGTGTAAACCAGGGAGTTATCATTCAAACATGTTGTGACAAGTGAAGGAGGTTCTGATGTGAGGGGGTCTCATTGAGGACGAGTCGAGCGTCTAGAGTTTACTTTCTAGTGAAAAATACGCTTCGGAAAGGATTCAATCTAGGTAAGTGAAATATGAAAATGTTTCGAGACAAGGAAGCCTCGTAAAGTAAATATTGAAACGAAAACAAGACAAAGGAAGGGGGAAACTTACTAAAGTTGGGAGGACTTGACAATTTCCAGTCCTTCTCATGTTATTCGTAGTCGACAAAAAGAGGAGAGGGTCGAATAGCATCCACCACGGTAAAGACAGACTTCAGGAAAGTTCGTCGTTACGACTACCCTTCTTAAATCTCTCAGTTGTATATGTATCCTGATGAAGTAAATGACCGCGAGCAACACCAAATTGGTCACCCTCTTCATTCAGACGTCATTAAAGTTTTCAAAAGTTCACGCGTTTGAGGTGAATAAGGAAAATGTATGGAGTCTATGAACGAGAGTCCTGGAGTAAGAAATCTCTCTCGTGTGTAGGTTCTGTAATTGGATCGAACGTAGGATTTGACCCTGATGAATCTACGATGAGACGGAAACACTTTTAATTTTAAGTGTGTGTCAACATTCTTTATTACCACTTTCTAGGGTAATGGGAAATGGTTTAAAGGGGATTAGGTTACCATTTAGAAAGTTTTTGACATGACCAATAGTGTTGGTCATATGAATATGACCAGTCTGTTCTATCTCTTGTAAAGGTAGTGGTGTTCCTAGGGATTACAACAGGAGGGTGGAGGTTTTAGTGACCGTTGATCACCGGAAGGGGTAGAGATTGAAACAGTAAAGTTCTTACAATACATTTATCTTAGTACGTTATAGGAAAAACCCGATTAAAGTAAGTCACATTAGAGACCTCTAAGTAGGTATTCACTGTACTTAGCTATCAAGCAGAAAAGAAAAATGACGACTCATCATGAAAGGACTTTACCTACAATAGTCATTGGTAAGTAGGTAACTTATTACACCTAATAAAGTAAAAAATGACAATTCTTATTTCGAAGACTATAAACACATGTTCATAAACACACTTTTATTCAACTTACAGGTTCTCATGTTGACAACCAAAGATACTGTCAACGTACAAATCGAAAAATTCTTTGGTGTCAATAGGTCTCACCGATAAGTTGAGGGTGGTCGCTACACTAGATCAAAGAGACGTAGGAACTGCAGTCAAAAATGAAGCCGGCAAGACTATCCATACATCACTACAGTGTGACACTAAAATTAAAGGTAAAGGGATTATCGGTTTCTACAATTTATAGAAGAGTACTTGAATAAACGGTAGACTTACAGTAAAGACTCCTATATCGAGGGACAGAAAACGGATACAAGATGAACCTAACAAAAAGTAAGAACTCGAAACAATGACTATATTAGATCTATGGTTAAGACTGTATATGATCTTTGTACGTACCAAACGTTCAGTAGAAGATGAAACATCGGATAGAAAAACAGGAAAATTGTCTAAGAAAGTGTCTCGTTTTCAAAATTTAAAACTACTACAGGTTAGATAGTACGAAAATACCTAATTCGAAAACCATAGCAGAATTCTTGAAAAGAACGGATCGAAATCCAAGGTTTCTAAAGGACCTTAAAAAAAGGATAATATCAACGTATAAATTCAGTTGCTAGGTAAAACTCAACTCAATTCCACATTCTAAATTGAGTCCCGAGTAAAGCCAAAACGGTTACCTACAAGTTAACAGGATCCTGTTAAACAACTTTTCCGACATAAAGAAGTTGCCAAAACCGTGAAACAATTTTTAGTCAACCTGTATGAGTACACGCAGACACTGGAGATACGATAAGGTCACTAGACACAGATGGAGAGGGTATTTCTTGGGTCAAAATCTCTTCCTTATAACATGTTGTAGTGAAGATACACCTTGGATTTTTCTTTATTATGTTTACTTAAATACATGTTTTGTCTTTGTCTGAGTTCTGAAGTTCTAACTCGAATACCAACAGGTCTTCCTACTCTTCATTGTCAGTCCCTCCAAACCCCCTCTCAACTATGTGTACATACCGACTTAGGGAAACGTAAGTGGAGTTTGATAGTGTTGTATCAATAGTGGATATAGGGTTATTTTTACTTTTCCGAATTTTTTCTTCAGAGTTATTGAAATCGATATTTTAATGAGTTTTAACCTAAAGAGGGTGAACTAATCAGAGAATTTTATCAAAATAAGATCAAGAAAACGGAAAGGCATATTTAAATCATGCTAGAACACAGGTGTGTGTGTGTTTTCATGTAATTTAGACACAATAGTCACAATTTAAACACATAGTCAAGACCCTTTTGACTGTGTAAATGAAAACCCGAAAGACTGTACTGACAGAGAGGTAAAGGAATCCAGAGGAAACCATGAAAAATAGTCGTAAAACATCAAAAGTCGTATGTTCAGGACGTGTGTGAAACAATCTATATGTGGATTCATTTTTAAAAAAAGTAAATGATCTTAACCGTCACATAAAAATTAAAGTTCGATCATAAACCTTTATGTTGACTAAAAAGACAACATAAGGTTGGATCATAAATCTTTATGTTGACTAAAAAGACAGATGGTATACGTCATGTGGTATGGACAAGTGTAAACCTTGTATGCATCAACAAGTGTAAACATTGTAAAGGTCCAGGTTTACCCCTTCTTGATGATGTCCATCCAATACATGTGTCGTGTCATTTTTTTTCTTTTTTTTTAGACCCTGTAGTTTAGGCCTGTAATCCACATTTACCATACCGAATGCGAAAGAACAGTCTAATCTCAAGAAACACTCCTTCCTCATTCTTGATCGAGTTTAACGATAGTAGGGGTGGAACGAGAGGGTACTCTTTGTGTCCATCCTGGGACTTATCGGGACCTCTGTACGAAAAGATACCTTAAAGGAACAGAAAACCACGATGTATTTCGAATAGTCAACTCTTTTTACTTTTACATGATGAACGAAGGTCCAGTCTTGAAGATGTTTACGTGCGGATTTATATATTGCATAGGAAGAGAAGGGTAGGAACCGTGGAATCTACCCAGACAAGAAAACACTCGTGAGGGTGAGACCCTTAGGAGAGGAAAAAAGTGACGAACAAATTAGCGATTCAGTATAGGTTGAGAAAAGCTGGAGTACCTGACATCGCGTAGTCCGAGGAGACAGGTACCCTAAAAGGTCCGTTCTTATGACTTCACCCAACGATAAAGGAAGGGGTCCCCTAGAAGGGTTGGGTCCCTAACTTAGGTCCAGAGGACGTAATGTCCGTCTGAGAAGTGGCAGACTCGGTGATCCCTTTAGGAAAGGTGACCTCTGGAACTGTTTTGTTTTAAATTTTCTGGATGAAGAAAATCCAACTGGTTTAACAACCAATGTTAACAAAAATTATATACGTCAAAAGTATGATAAGATTTATACTGGACGTACTCCTGACAGTACTGATCATTGACCAAACCATAAGTCACAAAAACAGTTCTGTGGATAAACCAAAAATGAATTTAAGAATGGAATCCGTCTGTATTGTTGACAATTTACGGTCTCTAGAGGAAAAATTAGTAATTAAACAATTAAGACTCATAATTGAACTATTCTTTTTTTTTTACATTTCGACCGTGTAGTAGATGATCAATATAAAAAGTGGGTTTTAGTTTTGGGATTTGTTCGTTTTATGACGTAATTTGAATCATGTTTAAACGAAGATTGAGGCTTGAAAGTCTGTCAATATTAAAGATTCATAAAGAGGTTGTGTCTGAAATTAATTTTTTTTTTTATTTCCCATAGATAATTCAAAATTCAGTGTCTACAATGAATTTTTTTTTTTTTCTAACCATTACAGGGACGTTTAAGACTAAATTTACTCTATAATTCCTGTTTATCGTAGAATTGTAATGTTTTTTTTTTTTTTCCAGTTTTACACTCTGAGAATGCCAAATGAAAACACATTAAACATGACATGGGAGAAACTTCAGTCTTTATATTTTGACCAGAAAAGTAATTGAGGTACTAGATTTAAGTTTTAGAAGTTGTGTTTATGTCCCGTATAATATAAAGTCTAATAGTCTTACTAAGAGTGTCGTGACTTATGTTTAATAACGTATCATGAAGTTATGATGTGTAAACTCTATATATTTTTCATTTAATTACAAGTTAAATTCTTTTGAGACGATATTGTGACAGTTTTTAGGAACTTATGACCTTGACAGCATAATGTAATATATAATCTTTTTATAATCTATTTTGTACTGGTACCTATCGAGTCCTTTTATAAGTTCGTTATAAAACGTTCCTTAGAATAATAAGACTTATTTTACTGAGAAGATTTTTACCTGAAAATATATTCTTTTATATACCTTGGGTAGTAAAAGAGTAAAGATGCATTAAAAAAAATGTCAAATGAAGAGAAATACATGAAGTTAGTACTTACAAGTACTTGAAGTACCCCTTCTGTTTAAAAAGACCTTCGTCAAACGTCTCGACCCTATTTTTTATTCCCCTCAGACGAAAATGACATTTAATAAACTATGGAGACTCATAAGAATATCACCGATACCATAATTCTTTACATTTAAGGTTAGGAATAAGACAGTAAATTGAATAAATTATTTCTGTTTCCAATAGACGGGATGACAGGTCATTCTGATCAATACTTTGACATCTTCAAGAACTTTCAAATATTTTACGACATTGTTTTCATATGTTTAGACATCAAGGTTCCCCGTTTTTTTTAACGATACCATCCCTTATATTTTAGGACGGTTGTTGTGTGATATCTTTTGTTTTTATCTCGAATTGGGGACATTGTTCGTAATTAAACGATACAAATCTTGTTAAAGTCATTCAAGATTGTGTAAATGTTTCTTTTGACTTACTTACGAGAAAAGGTTTCGATTTAAATACTTTTATCCACAAATATGGATAGACGGACATTTTCTAGTTTAATTTTATATAGTAAATTTTTTATTACATGAAACTACGTCGTCAAGACTCTTTTATAGAACTTCTTTATTAGTTTCTACAAATTCCTATACCGTAATAAATGTTATTTTATTTTCGACCCTTTCAAGATTCACGGGGTTTACTCCTCTATTGTGTGATGCTCAGTAGATGTTTACCTCCTCGAAATTTTTACCATATAATTGGATAATGGTATGTACCTTTCTGTTTCGTTATACGTAATATATTAGGGTAAAATTTTACCGACCCCTAGTAAACATTTACTGTCCTAGTAAACATTTATAGTAGGATGGACAGACAGAAAAATAAGACTTACAGATCGAAAAGTTGTCATACAGTATACACTAAAAAATGTCCTAATTTTTTCTGGTTTAGGTGAGTATGAGATATGTCTTCATGAAGGGTCCAATTCACTTCCGATTGTACTAATAAGACGTTTATGAGGTGTATAATATATTAAAAATTATTAAAATGACAGTAATATATAATTGGTTTCAGGAGATAAAGTTCGGTCTCTGAAGATAAAGTATTGGTCTAGAGATTAACCTAAAAATAGTTGAATACGTGAAACTCTATTACATAAAAGGACACCTTTGTCACCTTCTATCCGATAATGGTTTGAATGAATTGGGTACAATATTTACTGTCTTCCTTATAGACGTTAATTTCTTTTTTGTTTTTTATAGTGTTATGACTAGTGAGTTATTTTCGTACTTTACTTGTACGGCTTACGACGTTTTCGTCTAGTTTAATCTAGTCCTCTTATTTGTAAGTCTACTTTTGACTTTTAATGCCTCCCTGCAAAACTTTTGAAAGTAACGGGAAGCTCCAACTGTCTTTACGAAATACAGAGATTAAAGTGAAGTCTTAGATACCATCAGGAAGAGACTATAGTCTCATAGCAATATGATAGTGAGTACTATTCCTCTTTGAAAAATCGGGGGTTTACTTTATTTCTCTTGTAAAGGTCGTTATTTATCCGTCCTTGATCCCTCTTTTCCCTATGTCTTCTAAAAACATAATACACACTGTTTTCCTCAGTTCTTGTGAAACCATGGTTTCCACTGAATTTCGTTAAAATTCACTTTTACCGACACTTCTCTTCTCCGTTATATCTCGGTAAAGAAGTAATTTATAAAAGTCTTAAAAGTTGACACGTTACGGACTCTCGACGTTTAAAAGGAAAGATAAGATACAATTATATTGACTACGTTTTACGTCCTGTTAAAATTTTTCAATTGTTGACGAAAATCATTCTGATAAAATAAATTTTTTAAAAGTTTTATATTTTTATTATTTGTAATACCCATAATTGTTTGTTTTGTTGTATTAAGTTGATATTTATTATTTTTACAACTGTTGGGGTGTATTTGTGCATTATGATATTTGTAAGATCCGTATGTTCTCATCAAAAGATCAAGTTCAAAATGGTAAAAGTTCAAAATAGTGAAATTTTTATTTGTTTTTTCGACGATGTCGAATTGGTTAATGAAAGCGAGGTAAGTTTCTCGTCCCTTTAAAAGGGGGTACGGTTGTGTGTAAGTACTTTACCCTATGAATACCCGTGTCCATAATTTTTGACCTTATTAGGTCAGAGGTCTGTTCTTCCTTAAGGAAACCACAAAAATCCAAGTTGTTAGGTGTCTTTAACTCAATTTGATTTGGTGATAATTTCCTTTAGAACACGGTCTGTACAAGACTTCATTATAGTGTGGGTTTTGTCCAAGTCCTAAGACTCTTAGTTTTCATTTGTAGATACTTACGAAACGACTATGAATTTTTGACATAGAACTCTTGTAAGTGATTCCACGACCTTACTTCAGAACGTCTACGTCTTTTAGACGTGTAGTTGTGTTTTGAACATGTTACATTTATTATGTAGAGAAATGTTGAGTAGTTTACAAGATATTTATAAATGCTTAATGGGACGGAGGACTACTCATTTTCTGTCTACCCTTAACTTTCGTCTTCTCCTAATATGGTAAAAAATCCTGATCTCTTCAAAAGGTAAACGTTAACCCTTTTGACTCGGTACGAGTTACATAGTAAAAAAAAAAAAATTCAGATCAGTATAATTGTGGTAAGGAGAATAGTTTTCTCGACGACTGTTTAACTTCTTTTATAAAAGAAAGACCCTTCAACCTGTGGTTAATCATATTACAGTAAGACGTAGTAAGAGAAATTTAATGTCCCACAAAGATTAACCGACCCGAGAAATGGACCGAGTAGTGTCTGGCGAAAATATTAATACGACGATCTAATCTAATTCAATATTCGTTAGTATCTAAATTCGAGTCGTTTCAGACCTATTGTCCAACTTTTTACTATAACTTTCCAAAACATCGTGGTTACTGAAAAAGGATTCTGTGAACTCCCCGACGTAGTGAAATTTCATAATAAAG
Source organism: Capra ibex (assembly GCA_006410555.1). Taxonomy (NCBI): domain Eukaryota; kingdom Metazoa; phylum Chordata; class Mammalia; order Artiodactyla; family Bovidae; genus Capra; species Capra ibex. The sequence goes on along the minus strand of SJYO01048061.1, from coordinate 23,159,699 downwards.
AGAACATTTGTTCTGGTTTTTATAAGTTAACTAGACATGAAACTCGTGTTTATAAATATTTGAGATAAACTTTTTTTTTTGTGTGTATATCGTACTGATCCCGTCGATTGTCACATTTTAGATTCATATAACTTTTTATATTTCTATATTTTCCGAAAGTATTACGTTAGCACGTCTCCATTTGACGAAGTAAGTTAATGTGTTTTCACTAAGACATGTCAATAGATGTATATCGAGGTACTTTTAGGAGAAGTCCTTTTACTTTATTACCTTTAGGAGAAATTAATTATTTGTATACCCTTTAATAATTTTATACATGGACTGGATGGTCTAGAGTTTCGTTAAAAAGTTTTTCACGTTACTAAAATTGCTCTTAATTTAGTAGAGTTGAAGACTAAGGGTTACCGTACAAGTTAAAGTAAAACGAAATAAAACAAAAATTAAATTTTCGTTGCCCCCTTTTTTTTCCTTCTACTGTTTTATTCTCTCTCATCACCATACACTAGGTGTCGATAATTGGTTGGGTTTCGACTATTGTCGTTCATACCAGAGAAGTCTCTTAATAGAAACCCAAAAGTCGGGTCGTGCAATCTCGATAAGATTGATAATGTGTCTGTCTCTTCGAAAGGAATGTTTCTTTTTTATGACTTGATTGGACCCTTTTATAGACGCTTGAGGGTCGCCGATGTACAATCAAATGTTACACTTGATTATGTTTTCAGATTAAAAATTTTACGGAACATCCGATGTTCCAGTATCCATTCTTTTTAAAGGTTTTATGAATGACAAGGAAATTTGGTTCGGATGTAATTGGTACGACAAAAGTTAATTATACTTAGTTTTATCTATTAAATGTAATACAGACTGTATAAGTAAGAAAAAAGGACTGTTGTTTACGTTACGTATGAGTTCTTTTTCACGAACTTCTTATCAATTGAAACGTGTTTTTCCACTTTTACACTCGTACCGACTTACCTTGATTTTTGTTTTCCTTTTGTTCCCACTTCTCTTAGTTTATATTAAACCTGAGAAAATTACTTTTCAACGTTAGTTCACATTGAAGATTTTACAATTACTCTTAGATTCTTCCTTATGATTCTTTAATTACAAGACTTTTGAAATACTACGGGTAATATTTCTCTCATAAAACCTACTTTTAAATCTTATTTTAAATTGAAGTGAGAAATATTTGTTAAGATGTGGTATAACGAATATTTATTTCTTGTGCCTGTATGTGGAGAATTCCGTTCTTTTGATGACAGAAATTGTCACAATCTGTCTGTGATAAAGGGGAACGAAAATTCTAACAGAAACTACACAAGCAACGTTCACTTCTTTTGTTCCTTTGTGATACATTTAATCTGCAAGTAATCTATAAAGAGTTATAAATATTAAGTGTCTAGTAGGGTATGATGAACTTTTCGTTTAATAAGAGGAACAACTAAAACTTCTCAATTCTTAAAAAATTTTTAATAAACCCATTCACCGGAACCGCATCTGAAGTTATTTATATAAATCTTCTTTGTCCGTTCAATAATGGTACACTTTTTTTATAAAATTGGTGAACAAGTTTTAATGACATTCATTGGTAGGATTGAGGTCTTTACATAGGATTTCGGGTCTTTTTAATTTCGGTTTGGTGCCAAATTGAAAAATTAGTAAAAGTAGTAAGATCTAACAAGTACGACTACTTGTATCATAGTACCGAAATATCTAAAGGATCTATGTTAAAGTTGAACCGACTCGGACTTTTGAGTAAGTACAATCCTTTTGGTTCTTCTAAAAAAAAAAAGGAAGAATCTCACAAATTTTTGTTTGCCGATATTTCCCCTTTTTTGTAAATTCATATTCTAGTTTGTTTCGTGTGTGAGTCTAAATGAAGACCTGAGTCTACATGGGATTTTCTTGACCTTTTTATTTTTACGATTAATACCATGTACATTTGTAGATAAGTTTGACTATTTCCCGGTTGTATTTCACTATCATAGTATAATAATATTGTCAGCAGAGGTCTGTCCTTGTCCAGAACGACAACATCAGTGTTTCGATTTAAGTCCGTTACTACTAGAGGGAGACGACCTTTTTCTCTTCTGATAATTTTTTTTGAAACTTTTGTCGTTTATTTAGATTTTGGACTTAGTATGGTATGTAACTGGAGGTTGAAAAATTTTGTAATGCAGACTCTTTTCTTAGTTTTACTTTCAACGTCTGTTTAAAAAGTTTCTAGTTGGTACCAAATTTTACTAAAATTGTTTTGGAGAGACGTTGTGCGAAGTGACTTTGTAATTCGACCTGTCCATTGTCGAGCCGTTGTACCAATACTAGGTTTAAAAAGTAATCCTTTACAGTAGTACCTGGTATATCATTTAAAAATAGTCACACCCAACCGTTTCATTGTTAAAATTCTTTAGTAATTGTTTAAAGTTCTATAACTATTTTTATATTTTCGTTCTTGCCTGATGTTTTATTAGCACTCGATATATATATTAAAAGAATTTGAGGTACCCTATTGGTAAAGTAAGAAGTTAGTGTGACATACTGTATTTTATGATATGATTCGTATTACTATTTGTTGTTTTCATTTATTTTTCCTTGTATAGTTTTACTCTGTCACAAACCATATGTTTTCTTCTGATTGAACCTACTACTCTACTATTCTCCTATCTATTTTATTTCATTGTCCCTCCCTTCCCAATCTTTCTTTGTTTATATTTAACCATGTTTTTTCATTTTTTACGAAGTTAATATGATTAGATTATTCATATATTATGACTATTTTACGTTCTTGGTTTAATCCTTAAAGAGATGACTTATTCATATTACAAAAGTAATCTTTAATGATTACGTACAGTTAGTTTAAGTGGTTCCAAAGAAAGAATCCAGAAAATCTATCGATAAGACCTATAGTCTATCGACAGTAGACTATTAGATGAAAGTAGACTGTCCATATGTTAATAGTCTCTCGTTTTTTAGATAAGAAGAGATTTTCGGACATACGACATATGTATGGAATCTCGTTGATCGGGCAAGTCTTTCAATTATTCTATCAAAGACTTTTATACCCTTTAAAAAAAGAAAGACGGAATGTTTATAACATACGAGTACTTACTAGGGATCTAATTTAAAGATGAAAATTAGTATATCCCAAAGTCTTCTTACCCTTATCGTGACACTTTCTGGTTTTTATTCGATTGTTCGAATGACTTGATTCGATTGTTCGGTTTTGAAAATGTGTCCTGTAAAAACAAAATTTTACGATTCTAAAAAAAACATTCCCTTCTTTTTTTTTAGAATGTTTATAAATGTATTTAAGATCCTGATTTAGATTAAAAGATATTAATCAAATGTGATGTCCATTCCTTTTTTCCTTCTTTTATATTTAACTATTTCAAACATACTATGAGATTTTATCGGTAACTATAAAGTTGTATGATCTATTCGTTGACAAACGAAAGAAAAACATTGGAAATCTTGGTCACTCATCACAAGGTTCATTCTGACTTTTATGTCAGGGGTATTTTGTCAAGATCATTCTTCTTTAAAGGAGGTTAATTTAGTATAAAAAGTGTCCATCAGTCGATTTTGTTACTTCAGAATAGAATTATCATTTGATAGTAAACTATGTAAACTAGTATAGTGTTTTATTTTGTTCTCGATACCTTATGATAGGGTAAGTACGTTGTACTAAAGTAATTTACGACTTATGACCAATTGATGGTTTTAATTAAAAATTTACAATGTTAATAGGTTATTGTAAATTTTGTTGTGACGATACATCTCTGTATTCTATGACTTACTTTATACATTTTACTGTTGAGGTGGTAGGGAACTCCATTAGGATTAGTTAGAAAATTGTTTACTATATATTAAAGGAAGTTAAAAAAGGACTTTTTTCATCGACAGATGTAGAGTTAAGGAAAAAGTAAGGGTGAAGTCGGGTCTAGATATGATAGCGTTTCTTGAAGATTCCTTTTGATGTCTTAATTTTTTACATAAAGTTCAAAATCCATTTATAATATTATTTTTTCAAAATTTGAGACTCAAATCTTGACTTTCCTTCAACATTCATGCTTCTTTTTCACGCTTATGTCTTCAATTAGATATGAAAAATCCAATTTACATTAAACACATCGTTTTCGTTTGTAGACCCTTGTCATATGTTTTGACATGGTTCTGTGTGACATACTGAATAGTATTGGTTTAGATTCAACAAAGATGACTACTATCTTTATCATTGTCGTTGTTGTCCATCCCTCTTGACCATATCTATACCATTTGACAAAATCTAGTTTGTGATCCCTTTGATTTCTACACTTTCCTTGGAACTCTCTAGTAGATCAGGTTGGGAAAAGTAAAATGTCTGTTCCTTTGTTGGGACCTATTCAATTCTCTGAACAGATTCCGGTCTCTTAATCAATGTCTCGAACCCTTGTTTTCGATTTAGAGAATTGTGAACAGGTCATGAGATGTGAACGAGTAGAAACTTATATTTTTTAATTACCCTACCTGATCTAATCACCGAGAACTGTAAAGATAAGAATGTGTGACTATCTTTGGTTTTCCGATAGAATGAGGACTTTATCTGTAAATTATAAGGTTTTACAATTATCGAATGATTAACGATGCCTTTAAGGAGATTCTGATACACATATAAGGAGGTAGTGATAAACATTGTTTGGGGTGACCATGTTATGAATTGTCTTAGTTGACAAATGATTCTACTAGGGTTAACTAACTCTTCTGGAAGTTGTTTCTAAAGACCTTTTAACTATTCTTAATTGTTCCCTCCATTAACAGTGAGGTAATGACCTCTAAATTTATACGTAAGTAAGTAATTAAGTAGGGTGTTTGTTGACTTACAGGTGATACTCGGTCCAAAATACTATTAGTGATCTCTATTTCTACTTATTCTGTACCAGGGGAAGAATCTCCTCGAACATTAGATCACCCCTTCTGTCTGTATATTTGGTCTATTTGATATAATGTTGTATTCATGATATTGTCTCTATACTTGTTTCACGACATAATTTTCCCTACCAATTCCATACTTGACCGATTACTGGTTTTTCTGATCATTAAGACACATTGTGGATGATGTAAATGACGTTTGTGTTAGAGTACGGGCTAGTTATTAATGCTTCCTCCATCGTTGTATCAAAAATTTTTTCAACCGTGACTTTAGTCCACGGACTTAAGTTTAGATCAAGAAGATAAATGATCGATAGTGAAACCCGTTCAGTGAGGTAGAGATAATCGGATTCAAAGGAATAGACATTTTACCTATAGAATTCAAAATTTACTCTTTTGTACTTTCATGTACATCTCATGATCATAAAAAAATTATTTGTATGAGTAATTAAATTTTTTAGGTTATCGTTAAATTATGATTTATTATAAATGTTAATTTTAGTATAATTGCTATTATTTTTATATTAATACTTGGACTATTTACAACGATTATAAATTAGGGGTATGAAGTCCTGGGCTAGTTTTGTATGAACGCAAGACTAAGTAAGTTTCGTTGTACCACATTTTGTAAAATTAAAATCCAATACTGTCTTAAATTCTTATCCCTTTTACTAATCGATAAATACTTAAATTTATTTGTTATACATTAAAGTCAATGTAATATTCCCTTAAAATGTTATTAATGTGTTATAGTGTGATTTTAAACGATTAGTTTAATATTTCGGTTTTTAGTCATACCTCTAAATTGACCGGAAACTTTCTAAAAGAAAGACATATTATGGACAAACCACATTTCTCTTCTTTGCACTCGGAGACGGTTAAACCGTAGAAAGTGCTGATGATTTTTCTTTTCTTTTGTTTGAATGGATTACTTAGTCTTATCGTGTATCAGTTGTATGTTCTCTGATATGTATTTTTATATAGTATCGAGATTCATATCATTTCTTCAAGACTCATTTCAGTGCTAAAACTGTTTTCTTTAGACTGACACTTTAAAATTTATATTTGTACATGTAGTTCACGTTCGGTTTTGCAAGGATACTTTGTCTTGATGGTAACCCTCATATGTATGTTGAAATTCATCTCCTTTTTTTCTTTTTCTCCTTGTCGTAGGTACTCGATGAGGTGACCGTTTTCTGATACCACCACTTTAATGTCAAACACTGACACTCCTGGGGTCGTACCCTTCTTTCAAAAAAACACACACTAAAAGTTATATTAGTGACATTAGAGTCTTCCCCGTCTTTATGAACGTTGGTTTTCCTATTTAAAATTTTCTATTTATACATTAGAGGGTGGGAGGTAAGATGTTTCTTACGTAAATAAAGGATCTTTGACGACATAGTTGAGAGTTACTAGTACAACAGTCTCTTCAGGTGAATTTTTAGTGTTATAACAACGTTTACAGTTTCTAAAAAAAAAATATCTTCATATCCTTTACGTGTGAATTTTATAGTCTGACCTTGTGAATGGTTTGTCACGAAAGGATTTCATCATAGATATCATGTAAAGAAATAAGTATGTAGAAGTTTACCAGTTCAAAAGAAAGTATGTAGGTTTTACATTACACTACAAAAGAATAAGTGGTTTACAATAGAGATGAACTTCAGACCAAGGTTTGATTAGTCGGACGAAAATTTAAAATTCTGTAGACAACTTTCAAATATCCTAGTTTGGTTTGAGTTCACCATATTTAAAATTTGTTACCTAACATGTAATAACATTTCCATGGTCATTGGTAATATTCTTATTCAATCACTAATATCGAGGAAAACACTATTGACCCTTCTTCCCATCTAGTGGTAGACCTTACCAGATAAATAAAATTAAGAAAAAGAAAAGAAAAAAAAAAAAAAAAGAAAAAAATTTAGTTCCTTGTAACAGAAAAAAAAAACAGTAACGAAAAAAAGAAAAGAAAAGAAAAGTTCTCTGGTAAGGTGAAATAAAAAATTGTAGACTTACGTATTCCTGAGTTTACGTTTCGTCAGTATGTGGCAATAGTAATTTTGGGTATACCATTTTATGTATGTGTTCAGGTTGTTTTCCGATTATGTATCATTTCGGATTCGTATGATGATACATTATAATACTTATGTATTGAACCTCTGAAATCAATCTCATGATACAATAGATGAGTAAAAAACTTTTGTAAGTAATTCTAAAATTTACGTTTAAGTAAGGAATAAACCTCATTTTGTTTTAAGAGATTCAATATTGTTCATAACCAGTAATTCAGAAGTCTGGATAAGTAATTTAATGTTTCTTGGGTTTCTTAAGACATTACAAGTCATTCATACATTATTTTTGTAACGTATACAAAGATCACACTACAGAAATGGTTAACAAATGACTTTATTTTGCGTTTGTAGTTAGAAAGTTTTATGTCCTAAGTCTTCCATCAAAAGAAGAGAAAACAGATAAACACTTTAGGTAGAAGTAGTGTAAAATGGTTTTTAACAAAAATGTTTATACATTTTCATGTAATCTATTATGATTACTTTGTGTCCATCTCAAGATAGTATACGTCTAGTTACTAGTCAGTTTAGTAGAAGAGGTTCTTGCTCTAAGTAACAGGAGAAGAAGAAGTAGTAGTAGAACTTCATTACTTAGTAGGTGGTTTCTGAGAAGGACTTTGAAATCCAATTTTACGTAAATCCTTAAATGGGTTTTTTTTTTTCTTTTCTTTTTTCCACTGTGAAAATTTATGACTAATGAGAGTTGTCTCAGCTTATGTTTTCCATAAAGATATCATTTTTGTAAGTTCTTTGTTTTTCGTTGGAAATAGGTGAGTTTCCAAAGAGTTGTGATAGATAAGATAACGAATGTAGTTTGTTTGTGATTTTTTTTTTAGTTTCATTATTCGGAAACATGTACGGTGAAGAGGACGGAGAGAAATAGTTTAATACGGTAGAAGATATGGATGTTTTGTAACGACGTGTGGAAAAAAAAAAAAAAGTTCTTTTGTAGTCATTAAGAAGAGACTGTGATTTAGTTGGTTATTAAACTTATTTCAAATAGTTATAAATATAAAGAAAAGACGACATACATTGTTTGTAAAAGAAAATGTCGTAAGAAAAGAAAAGGGGTAAGGGAAGTATTTTCGAAGAGTCTGATGAAAAGTTTGAAAAGTTTTATGGATTATGGTCCTCAAGAGGACGAAAAGAGGGGTAAGTTAAGTTTGAGTACCTTCCTGTTTCCATATTAGATTTTATATTTTACTGTTTAGTACATATACTCAAAGTTTTATGTGTAAAATAAGAACGTAAACTGATACCTGTACATATTGTCGGAGTTTACGAGAAGTTTGTTTTACTTCACGGTATTACTTTTAGATTAGTTCCATTTTGTACCTTGGCAAATCAAAAGGGTGGAATGGAAATAAGGAATTGAAGAAGTTAAAAAAAAGGATGTCGAATAAAGTACTAATTTGTTTTGTCTCAACGAATAAAAATCTAAAAACCAAAGTTTCCCGAGAGGGTGAAGTCACCAGAAATACGAGGGGGCAGAGTCGGTATTGTGATTGACGACAATACGTTCTTTTTTATATGATAAGGTGTGGGTGTAGAGACGGTTAATATTACGGAGAGATAAGGGTCAGGTTCAATACTTTTCGAAAAAAATAGTGAACCCCAAGTCGATGTGACGATGGTGGAGGAAGTTCTAAGAAAACCTTTCTTAGTAAGGAAGGAGACCCATAGGTGTCGTATAACAAGTTTAGAAATTAGTGGTATAGTTAGACGGAAAATAATATTAATCAAAGAACACAGATAGTGGTGGAAGAAATGGTCTAACATAACGAGGAACTACTATCCCTGGCACAGAATAAGTAAAAAGACGGATAGTGTCATAGATGGTATATCGTCCGTAAGTAAGATTACTTGATTTTACTATACTTAATTTTATTTTGGACTTTACAGCTATTTCATTAATTCATTTATATATGAGATTTTGAATTTTATAGTGTTCTGAAGGACACCTACTTTTAGAGTACTCGTTAATAACAGAAGATTCTCATTTACTTTTGACTCATATATATACTAAAAGTATATAAGAAAAACCTAATCGTTAGGTGTCAAGAGTAATTATGTATTTTAAATCAGTAGACGTAAAATAGACGATAGGGGACGGACCTTCCATCGAGTCCTTATTTTCGAAATACAATTTTAGTGTCGGTATCTAGTGTAAAATATATTTTTATTTGTAAATTCCCATTTTTGTTTACCTTTTTTTTTGTATGAAGGAGAAGTAGTCCAAGTTGAAGAAGACAAAGTTGTCGACTTTATAATCAATAACCGAATAAGGTACGGTCGAAATCTAGGACGGGAAACTTTGCTCGAGGTACTTGACGTCGGATTTTGTTACTTTTTGTAACCTTATGTCTTGGAATTATTAAACACTTCTTTTGTTACTTTACAATATCATGGATTATAATTTATGTTCGCTTCTGTCAACAGATAAAAACGAAACACCAAATAAAGAGATAAATGATAAATAATAATGTCAAATATTAAATGAAATATAACAATAAATAAAGATTTCAGTCGGATCACTAAACTCATCTCGATAAAGTGATGACCGGTTATAGACTGATCTTCTTGATACAGAGGTTCAGATGTCATTTTACTATTCACGATGAGTTCCGTTATTAACGTTTCGTGAAGTTCTAAGACCAAAATAAAAAATAAAAAAAAAAGAAAAAAATCAAAAAATAAAAAATTTAAAATTTTAGAAATTAAGAATGTTCTAAAATTAAGAATAATTAAGTGTTTACTGAGTATGTCATTGATCTTTGATCTTCGGAGATTATTTAAATTCCTATTAAAACGTGGACAAAAATATGAATTTAATGTAGTTTATTAGTGTTTATTGTATTTTACGGACTACATAGTAATTATGTTTTATGTTTATAGAGTTACTTTTTTTTTTTGACTCGAAAAGATAACTTTTGATTTCTTGAAGGGATGTTTCGAAAGTCTTAACGTATATTACTTTTGACTCGTTTGTCAGTTCGGATTCATGAACGATGTAATTTACCGGCCGAGTCTTTCTCACGAAAGTTTAATTTCATGACACTTGATTATATTTAGTTACTATCGTTGTTTAGTTTTATTGACAGTGGTTTCTAAATGTCGTTTTGGAGTTTCATGTCGTATTACACTTTACATCTTTGTTAATGTACAAATTACTGTAGACTGGTGCTCATCATACTGTGTTTCAGGGGTCCATTTTGAAAATTTAGATGTGTATATTTAAATACCAATTAAATTTTCTAAAGTACGGATAATTTTACATCGAGTCCTTAAAAATCAGGTACTGGGGTAGTACAGTATATTGACTTCTTTAAAATTCATGAATATATATTATATTCTTTGTTTGATTAAAAAACTCCGATATTTATAATGTATTTTTGTATAAGGACATTCCTTAGGGTTGATAGAGTGTGTTTTACAGATGAGTATTTTTAACACAAAAGTACAAAAGAAGGTCGATTTCTTCCGTTTTTTACAATCACTACAGTAGATAACATTCAAAGAAGTTTTTAAAGAATACTAGATTAAAACGTGTAGAGATATAAGTTATGAATGAAGTTTAAGTATTCCGCTTAGATGTTGAGAGATTTCAAAATCAAAATTTTAATAAATGACCCACGACAGTAGGTCCGAAACAACAAGTTAAATGGCCGACACGCATATGCAATCAGAGTCAACACAGACTGAGACACTCTGGGGTACCTGACATCGGGAGGTTCGAGGAGACAGCTACCCTAAGAGGTCCGTTCTTATGGCCTCTACCAACGGTAAGGGATGAGTTTTAAATGTGTAATATTCCGTCTCATTTTAATCGTATTTAGACTCATCGGACCCTAAAAGCCTTACGATTCACTCAAGACCAAAGTCGAAGTTCCGTAGTCAACGTACTCGGGGATTGTTTTCAGTGGACTGGAAACTTCGAAACTTCAGTCCGTTACTGAAAAGAGATCGATACTTACAGGATCTACCGTAAAAGAAAGTGATATTCCGACAAAGTAGACGTGACTCTAAGACAAATGTTATCGGTAGAAGTAATTAATAAAATCGTTATTGAGTGTCGTCGAAGAAATAACCGTGAACGTAAAAATATGATACCTCTATCTAAGAAAGGAATTTGGAGTACTTGGTTAAGGGACGATCGAAGTTTGAAAAGGAGGCTTCTAAGGAGTAGAGAGAGTCGGGAGTGTTATAACTTTTTTCTGTCCCGTAACGAGACCTAATCTGTGCTGACTCACTGAAGTGAAAGAAAGAAATGTTCCTATGACACCGACCTAAATAGAAGACAGGTCTGGTGATTTTGAAAGAGATATAGTCACCATTCCGGCAAAGTGAAAGAAAAGTAAGAACACAAATGATCTCATCGTGAAAGTTAAAGGAAGTTCTTGAAAAGGACACACAAGTGTGGAACTTATTGACGTGTCCTCCGGAGTTAAAACAGGATCGAGTCGAAGACTATATGGAAGGAATGATTAGTAAAGATCGGAAACTGAATTTCACTCGCTGCACTCTGAGAAGGAAAGTGAACGTACGAATCTCCGGTGACATCCCAATAGTTGACCGGAGTAAGGTTCCAACAAAACAGAGTCCCTTGTTCCTCCGGGTTCCTCTCCCTCTCTACGTCTTACCGACGAACTGTCCCGTCAGTCTTGTGTGTAAATAACTGACTTAGACGGTAGAATATACCCGTGTCAAATACCACGGGGGTTTATTGGTGGTAAACAAGACCCCAGTGGTCTTGTTTATATTATTATTATTACTCTTTCAAGTCTTATAACGTCTTTAATGTTTTCACACTATCTCTCTGTATGTCACTTGTTTACGACGACCCTTTACCGCCGCTGTCTAGTCGTATTTCTTCGTGACGGTGTTTGGAAGTTAGACAGTTTGTTTGTTATTATAGACGTTTGACGTTATTTCATCTCGTGTCATTTTGTCCCGTATGGACACACACATATTTTTGGTGTGTCATGTCTTAATATACTCTTTATAGTCGTCGGAAGTTAAATAAAAGAAATATGCACATATATGTACGTATGTACATATACATGTAAAATATGTACATATACACGTGAAGACATATACTTACGTAAAAGGGGGGTCGAGACTGGAGACTTTTTTTAACAATATTAATTGTATGAGTCATCATTACTCGTACGAATCATGAGTCTGATACCAGAAATTTATGGAAAGGGTCATTATTCTTGGTCTCGAGGAATCTCTTTACCGGTCAAGGACCAGACCTTCTCTTTTACATATTCTACTTGGATCTTGTGGAAAAGTATGGTCTTTCTTTCTTTTATAGTATTGGGTAATCTCAGGACAGTTTTGGTGAGTGTTTTTTGGATTTCTGTCCTGTGTAGTTATTGACTCTTGTTACCTAGTTATGGGTACTTTACAAATTTAGATACTTAAATATTAACATATTAAGGTTAGTTCGATTTAGTTTTATACGTAAATAATACCTAGGGATTTCCTTCTTTCATTTTATAAATATTCTTTTGGTCCCTTTACATTTGAGACTGACCCTTAAATTATTATAAATTCCTTATTATTAAAAATCCATATTATTATCATAACAAAATAAAATAAACCGAAGATTATAACTTTCTCTGTGTGACTTTCCAAATGCCGACTTTACTATACTGACCCTTACCGAGGTTTTGTTCCTCCATCTCACAACATCACCCACCTTATATCTGTTTTTTTCTAACCGGCATTCACCTATTGACGACTTCGAGTTACTCCTTGTACACCCCCAAGTAAAATGTTAAAAGAGATTAAAGATACGAACTTCATATTTACTTTTCTGACAAATTCGCGACTTCGTAACATAAGTATTCGAACGAGATCTTAAAACGGACAAATCAGAATGTGTCGTAGTAAGCTTCAAACGTGGTTTAATATTCTGCTCGTCCGTTTGTATACTGTCTTCCCCTTTTTTCTTTTTCCGAACTTCTAGACTGTTTACTTCTTTCTTTTTTTCATACTTTTCATCAATACTCCATCCGAGACATAGAATGTCTCTTTTACTAAGATCTTTGTTGTAAACCTTTTCTGACCTTATTCGTTCCTCACAAACGGAAAACGGAAAGTTCAATAAATCTAATATTTAGATTTGGCTTGTATGTTTTACGTCGAGAAGTGTTTGGATGACTGTTCTTTTAGGAAACAATCTCGAGAATATTTTGGTTACAGACGTTTTTGTGACACCCCTTTTGCCTGGATTCAGTCTTCTCGATTTCGATATTAGGGCCATATAGAAAGTAAAAATCATTAGTATTACCATTTTGATAGATATTTCAATTTTGTTTCAAATAATTACAAACATTATTGGTGTCATATATTACAAATCCGTCCTCAATGTAATTTCTTGGTGGTTCTGTTTTGAGTTTTGTACATTTTAGACTAAAAGTCTTAAATATCTCTTTCTGAAGATAAAGAAATCGAAATTCAAGTTCAATGTACCGGTGAAAGAGTGTTCGAAGTCTGAATTCTAAATGATTAAGAGTGTCGTCAAAAGTAGTATATCGTTATGAATTGACCATTCATTTAGTCATTCTTGTGTGTCTGACAATTTTTGTGCTAAACTAAAGAGAACTGACTTAGGTGAATATGTGAGTGAATCAAGAACGGTGTCTAAATGATAAATAAGTCAATCGGGGTAGTTAAAGACTGAACTACAACTTGATAGGAGATACTTAGGTTAAAACACGAAGATAGAAGTCCAGATTTCTTACTTTCAAAACTTTAGTAAAGAAGATAGAACAAAGATAAGTCAAAGTAACTTAATTGTTAGTTAAGAGTAAGTGTGTGTCTGTGTGTGTGTTTATAATTATTATCGATTGTGATGCTACCAAACCCGAAGGGTCCATCGCTTGACCACAGAGGACGTAAAGTTCACATAAGAAATGGTTGATTCGATTTTCCCTTCGGGTGTCACCATTTCTTAGGTGGACGGTTACGTTCTCTGTACCCAAGTTAGGGACCCGGACCTTCTAGGGGACCTCTTCCCTTACCGTTGGGTGAGGTTATAAGAAAAGACCTCTTAGGGTACCTGTCTCCTCGGACCGGCCGATGTCAAGTATCCTAGCGTTTCTCAGTTTGTACTGACTTCGTTGAATCGTACGTGAGTTCTACTAAATGATACAAGGTCCTTGGCATAAGATTCATATGAAATATTCAAAACTTAGGAGTGTTGATGACCTTCAACTCCGTACCCACAGTTTTGGATGGTCATCTTGTTCTCAGAGAAAGGAAAACGATATTTTTCGAAGTATAGAGAAACTCAAACTCTGACAGCTCAAAGTAGAAACCTTGACTGAGAATATTTTTATCCTTGAATTGATCGGATAAGATTTTGACCTAGGACCAACGAATGTTTTCATATCCTTGTTAAGTCTCATCCTTTTGATTGAAAGATTGGTCAGTATCCTTCTCCAGTGAAAAAAAGACAGGAGAAACCCATGAATAGGTGGAAGTCATGTAACCCCCACCACTGTCTGTTTGGTCTCTTGTCTTTTATTTCGTTGTCCTAAGTAGCAGATTAATTGGTCTCAGTTTGGAATTGGTAGAATTGGATTTCAATTTTACTAAGACAATTGAATTGGATTTCGATTTTATAAAGTTAGAGAAAAGACTCCTTTTAAAGAATGAAAAGTTAGTATAAACTTACAGAAACTAATAGAATAAGGAACATGAAAATGAAATTTTATAATACGTAGATGACTGAATTCTTTTATCTGTGTATTAGTAGATTATGTTACCAAGTCTTTAATGCTTGTTACTTCATAAACCTTTATTTGTAATTCTTTCCATCTGTTTAAATAAAAGGACCCTTTCGGATAGAAAACCGAACTCAAGATAGGTGGGTGTATAACCATAATTTAAAAAGTAATATATATTACTATCACTACTCTCCGGACCGCACGACGTCAGGTACCCCATCGTTTCTCAGTCTGTGTTGACTCGTTGACTTGACTTGACTCACTACCCTGTTCATTAAAAAACATGAAAAATTCGTAAGAAGAAACTTTTTTAATTTATAACCATTGAGTTACAGTTTGTGTGATTAAAAATTTAACGAGTTGGATTGAGTTAGTCTAGGTTCAATTGGCTCCAACAAGACAGTGAATAAGTTAGAAGTGTATTAAATAACAATTTTAAAGAGAAATGTGTAATCAGGAACCAGAAATTTGACTGACGATAAACGAACCTTTTATATATGTGTCATATTTTTATATATAATTTTTTCAAATGCGGACTCTCTCTTTTTCGTTTTGGGTTCTTCCTACCATATACAGTTGTCTAGAATGGATAATTTTCGTTTTGTAGGTTTTTAATGAATTCTCCGTCTTTCGAAAAAAAAGGGGAGTCAGTACATTTATTTGTCCCTCTTCATTGTTATGTGTAAAAAATTCGTCAATGATGTAAGTGTTTAAACCATTTATGACATTGGTAGACTTACATTGATGGTAACAAATTATTGTACTGATGAAAGGTCTTTTGTTTATCTTATATTTTCTACCATGAGTTAGATGGATAAGTTGTAATGAGACTTTTAACAGTGACTTCCGTAGCAAATTTCCTTCGAGTAAGAATTGAATGTGAGATGTTATGGAGACTCTCTTGTGATCTAGTTTTGAGAAAAAGTTATATTGTAAATATGTATGTGCGAATATTCTTTCAAAATTTGAAATTAGTTAATTAATCGAAAACAAAAGTGTTTTCTGAAAATTTATTTTTCTAAAGAATTTTGAATTGTTTTGAGATCCTACTCTTTAAGGATATTTTGATAGGTGATGGGTGGTTAGATTAAGACTTTAAGGTAATAAGGTCCCGGGTCAATTGTGAAGGGACTCTGAAGAGTCTGTGTGTCAGAAATATAATATCTGATGTTACAGGGTTCTTATTGAGTATGGTCCCTTTAGGGGTCGTTACGTGACGGTCCCCTATAAATGATCTGCTCCCATTTAGTTAAATCTTCTAAAAGTTTTGAATAAATCTGGTGTTAGTAGAGTTTTGAAAATTTTTGGTAGGATGAGAAGGTAAGGGGTAAGTACAATCCAATTGACAAACCTTACGAATTACGTGAAAAGGGTTTAGTTTTCCCATGTAGATAAAGAGATGTTAGGACTTGTTTCTTATGTGTCCTAATTTTTGCAATGATACTTAAGGGATGTAGAGTATGAGTAAAAAGAAAAAAATTAGAAAATTTAGGTCTTCTTTCTGTTCCAATGTGTATGAAGACCAGTAAAAAATCTTTCTTTTAAGTTCTAGATGTAAACTTCTGTTGATGTGACTTTCCACTCGTGGATTCTTAATTGCGAAAACTTGACACCACGATTTCTTCTAAGAACTCTCAGGGAACCTGACGTTCCTCTAGTAGGTTGGTCAGGTAGGATTTCCTCTAGTCAGGACCCACAAGTGACCTTCCTGACTACGACTCCGACTTTGAGGTTATGAAACTGGTGGAGTACGCTTCTCAACTGAGTAACCTTTTCTGGGACTACGACCCTCCCTAACCCCCGTCCTCCTCTTCCCCTGCTGTCTCCTACTCTACCGACCTACCGTAGTGGTTGAGCTACTCGTACTCAAACCCACTTGAGGTCCTCAACCACTACCTGTTCCTCCGGACCGCACGATGTTAAGTACCCCAGTGTTTCTCAGTCTGTGCTGACTCGCTAACTTGACTTGACTTGACTTGACTTGTGACTTTCCTGAGATTTCCGATCGTGATATATAAGTACAGAACCATTTTTCGACATCTCCGGATCTGCTTCTATAGAACTCGATCCCTGTGACGTACCAAGTCGGTTGACTCAGATCTTTCGTCGTCTACTCCCTACTAATTCTTCTCATCGGTAGTCCTAATAAATTAAGACGAAGATGGAATGCGAAGTGGTGAGGAAGACGGTTTCGTTTGAACAAAACCCGGTCGACTCTTTCCCTCTTTCATTTCCCCGGAATGACCATAATTTTTCTTACCTTCTTAAAGACTACAGAGTTCTGTCATGTTGAACAGTAACTTGAACCACTGATCGATAAGATTGTTAAGGTACAATATATAGTTTTGACGGATTGACGAAATCTTGTAAGAAACACCGGTACTTAAGGTGAAGTATACAGGACAGAACAGTTTTACATCAATTCGTTTTTTTGTTTTTTGTGGTGTGAATATAATTTTGAATTGACATTATAAATATTTTGTAAATTTAGACTTAAAGTTATTTAATCTAATAAACATTATGAATGACGAAGTCGAAGACGAGCACAGAACTTACATTAATGACGTACTTCACTTCTCAGTAGTTAGACTGTTAGAAGTTAAAGTGGTATAACGAAATTTAATTTTTTTTCATAAAGGAGGTTTATTTATAAAACTTTGTAGGTTTTAGGATTACCAAAATTTTATAATTTTACCGTTGTTTATATTGGGTCTATGTATTGTTAAGTCCCACTATTCTTTTTTTGATACTCATTAAGTAAAATCATGAACTATAACATTCTATTTCCCATCAGAATAAAAGTTTATAATATAATAATAAGATATGAAAGATCTTAATCCCTTTGAACTGACTTAATAAAAAAATAAAAAATAACCTCATATCAACGAAATGTTACAACATAATCAAAGATGATATGTCGTTTCAGTTAGTCGATATTCATATGGATATAGGTAGGGAAGTTTAACTTGACAAGAAATTTATTACCTTTGTAACCAGTTTCTGACTCAAAGGAATAACGGTAAAGAAAATACGAGTAATAAGATTAAGGTCTTTTACGATTTAGGAAAGATTTCGTCTAGTAATAGGAGTCTGATAAGAACTCACAAAAACTAAGGGTTAAATTTCGACCCCCCGTCCCCTCCTTTTCAGTCTCTTAAATTCATTAAAAAGGTTTCATTGATTCAATTAATGGTCCTACTCTCAGGTCCAGAAAGTTAAGTTTTCAAATAGACTGACGACAAATGAGAATGAGATGTGAGGAGATCTTGTGTAAGAAACTCCTGTAAATGTTCGATTCGTATAATTTAATAGAAACCCACACGACCTAAAATAAAAAAGGTACATGTCCTTCTAGAAAGACGTTTATCGTCTTTTGTCGTGGAAATAGTGTATTTTGAAGTCAGGGAATATATAGTAATGATTATAACAGGAGGAAAGAATGGGAGTTTATTTTAATTTTGGTGTCAGAGTAATTTACGTGTGTGATATGTTTCTTTTTAAGAGATGCCGTATCATTTCTTTTACTTGGTGTCTTAGTCAGTCTGGGGTCGAGACAATCAATCGAACTTGTTCGACTTGTTTAAGGAATTAGAGAAGTACAAAGTAAAAGGGTTAGAGATGTTTTTCGTGTTATTTCCATGGATGGAGTCTCTCCACAGTTTTATTGAGTATTATACCACTGAATATATTTCGTAAGTCTTATTTTGGTCGGTGTTTTCTTCACGAAATACAAAATCGACATTGCAAAATAATGATATGATCAAGGTCGCGTATTTAATTTCTTTCGTAAAGTAATTAGTGTTAAACATTGCTACAAATCATGATATCCAAAAAGGACTATGGACAGTACAAGTTTAGTGTCCAACTCTATCTCTTCGATAGAATAAATTTCTGACTGTTAAAAATTTACAAGTAATGGTGATGATTGACTCATCTTAAGCTTAGAGGTTTGAGTACGTTCTTACTTATAGGTAAATCTCCGAGACTTACAAAGATTCGAAAAGATTGGACGGGAGTATCGAGTCAACCATTTCTTGGGTGGACATTGCGTCCTTTGGGGTCAAGTTAAGGACCCAGTCCTTCTGGGGGAGCTTCTTCCCTCTCCGATGGGTAAGGTCATAAGACCCCGAAGGGAACACCGAGTCGACCATTTCTTAGACGGATATTACACCCTCTGGACCCAAGATAGGGACCCAACCCTTCTGGGGAACCTCTTCCCTTTCCGATAGGTGAAGTCATAAGACCAGACCTCTTAAGGTACCTGACATATCAGGTACCCAGCGATTCTCAGGTTGTGCTGACTCACTGAAAGTGAAAGAAAGTGAAATTGCAAAGATTTTGGTTTTGACAAAGTCAGAATGGTTTTGTGTAAGGATTTGAGTGGAACAGACAGACTTAATAAAATCGTATAAGAAATTATTAAAGGACTAATCGATATATTAATATTGATATACATTATGTGTTCAAATAGATCTAGAAGAAAGGGAACCCTTCCATGTCTTTGTCCCACATATCCTCCATAACCCGATGTCATAGAGATTCGATCTTTTGAAAGACTAAGAAAAGACAGAGGGAAATTTCAGTATTTCGTATTCTATAAGGTCTGGGTAGTGACAATTTATAATTAGTGGATTCAATAAAGAATTTGTATGTGGTAAAGAAAGTTATGGAGAACTACAGGATTTTTTGATATCAAAGTGTAGACATTGATGTCAATTGTCGGACCTTATATTGACTTTGTAAATTTAGACTTGTAAGTTTTCCAAGTTGATGGACACATGGATAGATGTTCGAATGGGTAGGAAGTTCTGGGTTCAAGGTCAAAATGATGGAGTACTTTGAACTGACAAGTAAATGGTAGTATACGGACACACTTTTTTTCAAGAGATTCGATAACTCCGTCAATATCAAAAATTATTTAAATTGAACTAATATTTAACAAAATCAAAAGAAATTGACCAAACACAATTTGGTAATATACATTTTAGGAGATCCTACTTCTTGACCAATAAATGAAATATATGAAATAGATCTCGTTAATGAGATTACGACGTCCGTTCTGACTACGAATCATTGATTGGAAACACTATTGGGATTCTTAGTGTTGTACGTTCAATTTTTCGGGAAATCCGTCTGTATTAGAGGTAAGACGTGTACTCGGGTTGTCTAAGGTCCTATAGGTGCATTTTATTACCTAATCGTCCCTGATCTGAGAATAAGCGGAAGGAGTATGTATTGAGATAATGGTAATCTGACTGAGATTAATATGGGACCATAGTTGATTCCGTAGAAGTTCTAGTATAAGGTTTTAAAACAGAACAAAGTAAAGGTCCAATCGATCTAGTTCTTATCTCATAATTACTTATTTTAAGGTGGAATTGAAAATTTTTAGACTTACCGGGTTCGTTATACGAGTTAAAAAGGATTTTCATTTATAGTTTACTTTGATTTGAGATCCTGAAGGAGAGATTTAGTCATTCAAATTTAGTAGGGACAGTATTATAGACTTCCGGATGATTCACATTCTTTTCATTGTAAAGAAAGTCTGTTACTAATTTGTTTTTTGAGGATGTTAAACAAAGAATTTATTAATTTTCTAATAATATCTAATTAGTTTGTGAAACCACTCTAATTACACAAATTTAATGAGTAAAGCAAAAGTATAAAGGAGGAAATTGTAGGTAATGGGGATTGTTACATAGTCATAAACAAAGCAACCTGTTATTCTTTCATGGCGTTTCACTCCTTCTTCTAGAAGAGATAGTGAGAGACATTTACGTCTTTAGAGGTTACGGGACCCTGCCACTAGGTGGTGTCGTACTGGTCCGTGTGGAGCTGGAGCCGGAGCTGGGGACGGAGCCGGCACTCGACGTGGAGCTGGAGAACTTACTTGAGGAGATGGTGCTGGTCTACTTTCTTAGGGAGCGAACCGTCGGATCTTCTCTAATCTGTTCGTCCAATATTTGTAGAGGTAATGCTTGTGTTCGGTTCATAATATGAGTCTAGTCAGTGTGTAGACTGTAGTCAGTATGTTGACTTATAGTGTAAGTTTCTTACGGGATGTCTTCGTAAATTATTAAGTTCGGTTTCAAAATCAAAAATTTCACTTTCCTTTAAATCGATTACTTAAATCTTTTGTTTTATTGTAATTAAATTCGTTGTAAGACTTTAATAATTTATGTGGAAAAGATGATTCAGGAATGAGAGGTTCTGTAGTTTGATATAGTGTTTTTCCGGTCGGTAGGAACTCAAAGTTTATTACGTCACAACTTATAATGAAGTCTTCACTTTGTATCTCTATGTTTTATGGATATATATATACCTATATATATATATTCATGTAAAAAAGGGTCAATACTGAAAGTTTATGTCACAAAGATAAACAAACGGACGACTGAAATCATCTATCAATAAAGTTTAAGTAATCAAACTAGTGATTGTGGTCATATGTTGGTTACATCATATCATTGAATATAGGGTGATATAGTGAGATATACTAATGGTGTGGTAAAGATGTAAGGTGTTTATAAATTACTCGAGGAGGACACCCGATCAGAAATGGGAGTACTTTGAGTTTAAGATCTTCCCATCTCTTTAATTCGTTGATTCAATAAATAGTATAATTACTTTTGACTGAGGTTTTTACTCCTTTACGAGATGAATTTCTATACTTATTTCATAATTTCTAGACGTTACTTCCCCACACACACACGTGTGTACGTACGTGTGTGTGTGTGTGTGAGTACGAGTCATCACAGTCATCACAGACTGAGAAACAATAGGGTGCCTGACATCAAGTGGTCGGAGGTGACAGGTACCTAAGGGTCCGTTCTTATGACCTCGCCCAACGGTAAAGGATGAGGTCCCCTAGGAGGGTTGGGTACTGACTCTTGGGTACTAAGAAATGGTCATCGTGGTGGACCTTTCGGGTCAAACGATATTTATTCGATGATCTTGTTTTCAAGGTACTCCTTAAAAAAAGGAACAGGATAAGAGATGAAATAAGGGTCGTGGATGTTATCGTCGACCGTTTGGTGTCTTTAAATCATAAACAAGTTACTTAGTTTCTTCCATGTTTCTTATTCGTTTCGTTCCGTTCCTACTCCCCACTCCCTATGTCGTACTTTTTCCTTGGTTCCAACTTTCCTTGTACCATGAAGATTCTTCCTCATTTTAGGTCGTACCGACCTGGTGTGTCCTACCTCTCTACTCCGATCTCCCCGTCTCGGTCTAGTACTTGTTGAATTCCCGTTTCAATTTCTAATACTAAAGTAGGGTTCTCGGTGTTTTTAGTTACTTTTGTAGATTTCCAGTCTTCATTTCGCTATATTAGTTTAGTCACAAAATGCTACAATAAGACTATTTCTCTTTTTCTCTTCTATCCTTCCTTTGGTCAGTCCGATAATATTATAGGGGTTGTTGACTTCTGTCTTCGAACCAGATGTCACCACCGTTACCTCCATCTTTCTTCATTTTATTTGTATAAATTTTATATGACCTCTCATTATACATATGATGAACCATTAATTTACATATACTTATGACTTCCTTTCCCTGTTTAGTTACTTCTGAAGGTCTAAAGACCAAACTCGTTAGCACAACTACTCAAATCCCTGTTTTATTCGTGTTAAAACTTGTACAGTTCAGACTCCTACACTTTATAGGTTCACCTTAACAGTTCATCGGTGTTGACGGTTTTAGAGACGTTAATATTCATAAAATAAGTATAGTTCTGTCAATTAAAATAAAAATAAAATAAAAATAAAAAATTTACAATTTTAGAAATTAAGAATGTACGCAAGGGTTTGTACTTGGGGGGAGGGTGGAGGGAGGGGTGTTGTAGAGAGACCCAGTAGGGGTACGTGGTCGGGGTTCGTTCGACGTGGGATGCAGTCTGTACCTGACCGCTAAGTTAAGAATGTACTGTCATATGTACAATCTTAAGGGTAAGAGGGTTTAGTAGGGTGGGAGAGGGAGAGGGAGACTCAGGTTTTCAG